>JAQIXV010000017.1:0-217739 GCA_034700625.1 Tectocepheus velatus | reverse complement strand
TTTATAAGATTTTAATACTTGGGTTTCAAATTCAAAGCCATGTCTTCAAAGAGCAAAAGAATTATGAGTTTCAGAGTCCTCTCTCTCTCTCTCTCTCTCTCTCTCTCTCTCTCTCTCTCTCTCTCTCTATCCTTCCCTCTCCTGAGGAATACTTCAAAATACACTCAAAGTATGAAAAGAGGAAATATTTTTCCATTTTTATATTCAATCAGTTTATGTAATCAAAAATGACTGAACCGTTTGAATGTTGAATACTATTGAAAGTGAAAATACTTTTATTGAAAATGAATTAGATTTGAATCAATAGTTTTGTGTTCGAGGAATATATTGAACGCCTTTTTGATAACCGATTGCCGAAAGTGTTTGGCTTTGGGTTAAACTAAAAAAATATATGAAAATACGAATTGAATAAAATATTTTTGACAGGTGTTTGACAACGAGTCCTATACAATGGCATGGAAATAGGCCCATCAAACGTTATTGTACAGACCAGGATAACTTATGAACAGGAAAGATTGCAGCTGGCTCAAATTTGTAAGATATTGAACGATGAAATGAAATGTTTATTTTTATCTCTTGTGTTCTTCTTATGGCATAAATCTGATAATTTATAGCAACGATTGACTAAAGAATGTGTAAAATATTTGAAAATTCTTTTGGTTTTAATATAACGGGAAATATATTACCCGAAAGGTTCACAAATGGTTAAAAAAAGGTGGAGAAAAATGTCATCAAATGACAAAACTATGAGAAACTTGAAATAAAATCTTTTATACGTTTCACGGCTTAACTGAAATCCATTTCTTTAGCGAAGAGTCAGTAAAATATCATTTTTATTATTAAAAAAGAAGAAAAGAAAAGAGTTTTTTGGCTTCAAGTCTGGTTTGAATTTGTATTTTTCAAAGAGAAACCCATTTTGTTAATGACTACAAATAGTATAGAGTTTATCGCAAAAAATTGTAAGAATTGTGTCACTATTTTTATGTTCAATCTTATCACAGGAGCAGAGAAAAGGTGTATAACTCATACATCAGATCATTATATTATAATTTGTTTGGAACTGAAAACAAATCAAAAGTTGAAAAATGAACTGAAAAGGGACTAAAATATTGAGAAGAGAATTACATCAGAAGTCTAAATGCATCGGAAAATATCCCACATTTGAATTGTGGACTGAATTTACATTTTTCTTTGAAAAACGCATAGAAAAGTAGTTCAAAGAAAAACAGTTTTTATATTCAATTGATTTTTGATGTTTTCTTGTGTGCCGTTATGGAAGTGGTCTCAAAATATTCCGCCCACCGTTTCATCCGATATATAATATATTTCGTGAACCAAATAGTAATTCCCTTTTTCTCTTCTTTTCACTCTTCTCTTTGGAAATGAATTTCATCAGAAGAAGGAAAAAAATATTTCAGTTGTTATATACGTTCTGTCTATGAATTGCTAGATATATAAAGACTGGCAGCTCATAGGCGCGCACCGAAAGGCCGGATATCCATAGAAACTATTAGGCGCTAATGTTGAGCATATCGTAAATTTTATTACTTCTTCTACTGTTTTCATTCTGGGCCTACACTACAAAAGTGTTGGCTTATTATTAATATACTATCTCTGCATAAGTTTAATGATAAAAGACAAACACCTAATGGCCGACAATCGGCTTAATATTAAGTTAGAAATTATTAGTTTCAGCGATACTTAGTTTAAGGAACAGAATATTCTGTACTTAGAATACGTAGACTAATAGCCAAACGATTCAAACAGAATATGTGAATCCATCCAATACTGTATCCCGACTTCAAAATCATTTTGAACTAAACTTTTTGGTTTTTATGGCCGAAAGCCATCAAATATTAAATGTTTGTCTCATTTACTGAAGTATTGCTTTTTTATAAGATTTCAATTGATTTGGACTTCAATTCCGATAAAAGATATTCTTTGAGGACGTCTTATATCACATAAATATATTTAAATTTCTTTCAGTGAATTTGAATTTGAAAACGAGAAGAATTTGAAGCATATATTCAATCACTTTGAAAGCGTTTAGAGAAAGGTTTAGATCTTTAAATAAACTTCTATTGAGTTTGAATTTATTGCATCAATTTTTCTTTGAATTCATTTACAAATGAATGTAATTTCAAAGAAGAAAAATAACTGAAAATCACAAATAAATCTTTAGACGAGAATTAATATGAAACACACTTTCAGTTAAATCCTTTGAAGCTAAAAATTATGCGAAAAAAGGCTTTTTGTGAAATATTTTCTCATTAAATTCCAACTGAATTAAACAATTGTATAAACTATCAAATTTTTATACAATTTATCTCATTAATAACGAGTGAATATTTGGAACTTTTTAGTTAATTATCAAAAATATCTAAAATTTAATTTTTATGAAACTATTCTGGAGTTGTCATATGATTTACATTCAAAACACATGCAATAAAAGTCATTAAAATTTAATATTCAATTCTTAGACCAAAAAATATTTATTGCTTTTGATATAACAAAAGAGTTGAACAAAAAACACATAACTCATTGCTTTAAGAAAAGAACAATTCTTTTGAATAAAATAAAAATACCTGAATATAAATAAATGAAACTTAAATTTTGGTCTCGCGTTGAATAAAAATTTCAGAACTTTTAGAAAAAATGTAAAAAAATAACTTTTCTTTTGAAGGTATAAAAAATGTCTAAAAAATTAAATAATGTTTTCATATGTTTTGAATTATTCTTATCGGAAGTTTATTTTTCACTTTTGCTTACTTCAACTTATCTATCAAACAGACATCCAGTGAATATGCAAACAACAGCATAGTTTCCTTTTTAATTTCCCTTGAGCATTTCAAATAAGATGAGATTTCTGTCTACAATTAATAATTGATTTGTTTTGAAGGGACATTAAATAAGCAAGATAAATCTAAGCGTAAAGTGAGCCAGACTCTTATTTGCACTTGACTAAAATGAAACATTTGACTAAATAATGATAACTTTCAGTATTGAACTTCATATTCAAATACTTGATTAAAGTAATGATTATTTCACGAATCAAATGCATAATTAATAGAAAAAGTAATTTAAAGATAAAATTTGTTTCACTACTACTTTAGTAATCATTTTCGTAACACATATTTTAAAAGTAAAAAAAATTTTCAGCGATTTTTATAACAAAATAGGAATAATAGGAAACATCGCACGAATGGAAACGTGAT
Organism: Tectocepheus velatus; assembly: GCA_034700625.1. Classification (NCBI taxonomy): domain Eukaryota; kingdom Metazoa; phylum Arthropoda; class Arachnida; order Sarcoptiformes; family Tectocepheidae; genus Tectocepheus; species Tectocepheus velatus. The sequence goes on along the minus strand of JAQIXV010000017.1, from coordinate 214,524 downwards.
ATAAATGCAGATTTGCATAAATGAATAAAAATAGGCTTTAATTATAAACTTTTTCTCCAAATCCAAAACTACTGATGTATAAAAATTTTTGCCTAAAATTTTATGTAACGAATGCATTAAACTCAGGGATAATATCAGTCATAATACTTGAGATTCTGGTCGCGACTACTTTTCCGGAAAGGTGTTAACGTTTTCATAATCGTTATGTGATTAATGCGTTTTCATATAAACTACTCGTTATTTGGATATTATATTAAGAAACAGAAGAATCGAGAAAAAAAAATATTTGAATAGTGTTTAGTCCAATAGATTAGTCCAACTGTTTAGTCGTTAATCATAAAGTGATCTTAAGATTCAATTATAATTCATTTGAATAAATCGGCCAAAGATTCAGCTGGATGGTTAAAATCAACTAGAAAAGTTCAAGGTAGTTTTGAGTGAGAGTATTTAGTCTTCAAATAAATGCCTTTCCCTTTATTTGATTGCAGAAAAAATGAGTTTAATTGAGTTAAGAGATTTTGTTTTGTTATTTTCTTTCTCCTAATTAGAGCCAAACGATTAACTTTTTTCTTGACTTCAATTCAGACATAAGTTTATGAACTTTTTCTGAATGAAAAACTTTTTTTGTTAGACAAATGAATCGCTCTTTTTATTTATTGCTTGAATTTTAAATGAAAGCAATTCATGGCTTACATTAAAATCATATGAATATTAATACAGATTTGATTCTGTGATGAGAACATTAAAGGATTAGACTCTCGAGAATCAAATTGTTTTGCTTTTCAACTATTTATTAGTCGTTCACTGAAAACAGTGAACAATATCTCCCTTTTTGTTAAGGCATTCAAAAACTATTTGCGAATAAATCAGCAAATGTTGTGCTGAGCGTTGAGAAGGGCTGATCAGTTTGACTGAATTGTAAGATCAAACATCGATTTGTTCTCTCATTTTCTCATTCGACTACTGACCAGAAAAAGCCTGAAAATTATCGCTTTTGTGTTAGACATATGTCTGACATAATGTAAGTTTAATATTCATGACATCAATCATTCCAACAATTCTTTTGTAACCTTTTCTCTGAAGAAAAAGTTTTCGTATATTAGTCTCAAAAATATTAATTACACAAAAAATATAATTAATTAAAATAACTCTTCTTTTGTAGAAAAAGTTTCACTAAAGAGAATCTCTTAAATGCAAAGTCAATGAAATTGAATACTTTACCGAAAAATGTTGGGAAAACTTAATGTTTGTTAATTTTGAACTATTAAATTGGTTATTGACCTAGCTAGTAGCATCATTCAAAGTTTTACAGTGGACGCTGTATATCGAACACATGGTTTGTACAAAAATATTTTCGATAAATTGCAAGATGAATTTAAAGTCATTTTATAACCCTTTTTCACTTAAATTATATAAAATGTGAATTAATTTTAGTTATAATTAAAATTTTCTGTTGAATTAACATTCAAACAGTTAAAGTCACAGACAATGTGTCTCATAGTTTAATAAAATTAAATAACAATAAATATAACCTGAATTTTAATCAAAATTCAATGTGACCATGGTAATGATCTGACAGTCAACAACAAAATAAGTTAACACATTAGAGATCATTCATATTCACTAACTCTAGACCTGAATGAAAGGGTTTCCGCGAAAAACAAAAGTATGAGTGAATTTTGTGGTCATTTATAAGGTCTGAAAAATTTAATTATCAAAACTTAATGAACAGAATTGTGAGTTAATCATTATTTTTAACACTTAATTAATTTTTTTTTCTTCTTTCAAACTTTTTCTATGAAATGCAAAATATTTGTGAAATTAATGGAAAATAAATTGTCGACAAAATTCAAGCTAAAGACCAAAACAATGTTAACGATAATTGGAATTCACGAGAATTTTATGAATCTGAACTGATTCTGGTCATTAGCAGAGAAGGATCAAGATCAGAAAAGATATCAATTGTTTCGTTTCCGTATTAATCAAATTAAGCGTTTCTTCTGAAGAAAACAAATAAAAACAATTTGTTTGACTGTTTTTAGTGCCAAATATAGTAATGAAAAACAAAATTCAGATGAATTCAGTATTCAATTAGTTTATCGATGTATTCATACGTGAATTGTATTGTGAAAGTCGAGCTCAGAGTCAATACTAAGACTAAAAGCATTTGATTTTTGTTTTCTAGCGATGAGACTATAATTAATATGATATGAAAAAAACATATTTATTCCAAACAAAAATGTAATGGATTGCAATGTCTGACAATTATATACATAAATGGAATCGAAAGACAAATATTCTGATCGTTATATTAGTTATTCGTTTTGAGTCGGACTCTCGAAAGACAGAGCGAATCAGTGGAGAAGTAGTCGTCTGAGCGAAGGATCAATAAATGAACTCATATTCTGGTGTTGTGTTGATATAGACTAGCATTCGGTTAGTGTTATTCGGGACGTCAGCCACGAGTGTTGTCTATATTTCTTATATATCAATATAACATATAAAGTGTTTCATTTGGTTCGCACTCTTCTAATCCATAGCTCTGAACAGTATATCATTTTTCTATATCTGAGGCCAACTCAAGTGAACTAATAGACAATAATAAAAGACCACAATTCGCTACATTCGCTACTTGTCTGTCATCAACACTTTTATGACACAAAAAACTGTCAAATTCTGTATTAAATGATCAAACTTTTCGGTAAGTCTTCCCAATATTTTTCCGATAATTCAATTTTAATTGAAATCTTTTTTTCGTCGGAAAAAAAACAACGAAAATATTTTTTAAAATTTTTTATTTAATGCCATAAATTGAAAGTTCAATAGTAGTGGGAGTTATAAAAAGTATTTGATTTAAAGTTATTAAAGACATGAAAGAAGTCTTTGGAAACGATTCGGATCAATGAAAAAACACATTATTTTTTTCAACAAACTATTTATTGAAAATTAGTTTCAAAAAATTTTTTGATCATTTTATATGCAAAACAAATTTAATGCAAATAATCGGCATTTTTACGCAAAACCATATCTTTTATAGAAAGAGACAACTCATGTATGAAAAGGATTTTCGCAAAATTTTTTATATAAAGTGAACTTTTTTAGTGAATACCCAGTAGTGAGCCTTGAATTTCAATTGAATAGTATTTCGTGACATTTAGTTATCTTATTGTGACATATCTTTCCCAAACTTATTATACGCAAAGGTATTCATAAATTTAATGGAAATATAAGTTAAGACTCGGTCTGAATATCATAGACATTGGTTCGCAAGGAATCGGATTTCGGTGTGAGGTCTGTGCGGAAATCAGTGACGAATGAAAAGTGAAAATAATTTTATTCTCGAACCAAATCCTTGATTTCATTTTTCAAACATAACTCTCAACTCTCGTTGTCTGCCATTCATTGAATTTAATACATATTACAAAAACTGAAAATAAATATAATTTTTTTTCTTCGAAAAATATGAATAAAACTATTACTCAAATCTGCATTTTGTTGTCATATAACTTGTTGTTACTCTAATAATTCGTTTTGATATTTGGGAAAAAAATGTAAGTTTTCTCTTCTCTTAAATAAATTACTTTTGAGAGAAAAAAAATGCAAAAACAAAACTTAAACGAATGGATAACCAAAACTATTTATCATTAGATATGAGATAATAAAGTAATATCGAAAGTATATCATAATTAAAAAAGAAAAGAAGGGGTGGGAGAAGAAGGGGTGGCACAAGAATGTACTAGAATATAGTTACTAGACTAGAAATTCTTCGCTCAAATTCAGTGAAGGAAAAAGGTTTGTGAGTAATGGCTTTGTTTTAATGTTAGTTTAGTTATAGGAATAAATCAAATCAGTTATTAATTTTTGTTGACTTCAATGTCTACGTCCAGTCATCGCACGGAGTGTTGAAATATTGAACAATAGTTTGAAGAATTGGCAGAATATCAATACTCGAGCACAAGTTTTTTCATGCCCTGGAAAACAAGAAAAGCCAAACACAACACAAACCGATCCCAACGGGCGAACACTCACATACTTCTGCTCTTTGTTTCACAATAAAGTTTGGGCTTTAAAACAGTTATAACCAAAACTTAAGTTCAAAGATACAGACTTTGTATGTATTTTATCTATTTGTATAGAAGAGTATATTCTATTGTTTCCCCAAATTTTTCTCTTTTTTCAGTTTTCACTTCAAAATAATCGATATTTGATTTGTTTTTCAGACCAAATATTTCCCAAAAACTTTATTGAAAATAACTTCAGAAAAAATTGATTAAAAAAATTTTAAAAGAAAAGTATCCGATAATACCCTCAACATAGAGGAAAGGTACATTACAAATTGGATTACTAATGATATAGTGAATATTGCTCTCATATTCATTAAAATGGGGGGTATTTTCAATTTTTTGAACAAATAATTAGAAATTTTGGCATTTTTTAAAATGTCGAATACGTGATGAGCTCAGGTATAGTAGAGTTAAGGTCTGACACACGATAACATTTCCTGAAACATGCATTTAATTAAGTTATATAAAAAACTTTGAAATCAATTTAAACGCAAAGCTCTGCATATTTCACATTAAATACAGATTTTAGTATTCATTATAGCGTTTAAGTTATCCCCGAATAACATAAAAAGTATTTATTGTAATTAAATGAATCATTATTAGGATAACTTGGTAATTCTTTTTTGTTGCCATTGTTTCTAGATACTAATGAAAACGATGGAAATGAAACTGACCCTTCACATTTTTAAGGGTACATATAATTAAATTCAGAATTTTTTTTAAAAAATGAGAAAAACTCAAAGAAATGCTTATTTTATGCGATTATTCGATAGATTTAACTGATGGTAGAGTTGGGTCTTTCCATTTGATAAACTCTATTCGCACTTAACATAAAGTCATACCATTTATAAGTCAAACGATTTTAATAAAAATGAGTCGATTCTAAAAACACATTTGAAAAAGTATTCGCCAAATAACGACAGATATTGGAAATTAAAATAATATATTATCTCCAAAAATGCTGATTAGTTGACTAAAAAGCAACTAAAACTTGATGGTATCGATACATTTATTTCTCATTTTGACAATTCATTTATTAATAAATAAGAGTTTAACAAAAATTTTCAATTTATTCAAATTAAGAGTTAACTCAAGTGATGTGAATATCTTTTTTGAACCGATAAATATGTTGAACACAATATAAAGTATTCCCAGAATTTGTAGAAATTTTGTAGATTTGAAAATACAAATACGATTCGAGTGAATAACAAAATTAAATATTAATTAAATGATGTGATTCTTCATCCATTAAAAAGCGCTTATAATTGTGTTTAACCCATGTTTTCAGTGAATCTCAAAAGTAATGAATAACTCAATTTGGGTCTCATTTTATGCTACAAATCACAGTCAATAAAGTGATTGCTTTGGGCTCAGGATTAATGGCAACTAATTTTGAATGAATATATTCGTAACGTTTTGTGTTTTACTTTTAATCAATAGTTAATAGAGTAGTCAGTAGAGTATGTGACGAATCACTCGCTTAAAAGTTGTTCAATGATTATGCGATTAAAAAAATGAGTCACTCATTAGGAGAGATCCAGCAATTAAATGATATACCGATTGTTTTAAACTACTTTTTTACTGCATTTCTGTCTATTATTTCAAGAATTGAGTAGAAAATTAATGAACTCTTTTGGCAACGAATACAACAGTCATTAGTAATTTATTTGGTCCTCCAAATAGTCCTCCAAATAGTCCTTCAAACAGTCAAAAGATGTGTTTCATTATTATTTCCGATTCGAGTTCAGACGGCTTTCATTAGTCGTCACTAAATGTCAACTAATTTCACAACAAATTCATTAAGAATTTGCGTCAATAATAATAAGCGATTAGAAAATTACAAGTATTAAGGGTTTCGTTAAAACTAGGATTTACTGAAAAACTCAAATGGCGTTCAATTGTCTCTCAATAGTCTCATAAACTGTAAATATTTTCACAGTTTAAGTGAAGTTAGAAAAAAATCCACTCAATAGATGAGAAGAGCTGAGAGACAATAAACATATTGTTTACTAAACCGGGAGTCCAGGAGTCAAACAAAAGATAACAAAATTAAACTTTTGTCCGAAAAAGTTTTGTCTGTCAGACCGTAAACCATAAACAATAAAATACCGCAAATGTATGCATAAAATGAATGAATTAACTCAAGTGAAGGCAAACAAAGTGTGTCACAAGAGATGAACTTTTTCTTAAGACATACGAAGAAAAAATGTTGAACCAGAAGAATGTTGGATACAAAATGAAGAATTGATTTTTAAAGTAAAGAATTTCTACAAAATGTTTGTTCGAAGATAAAAAAAATTGAGAAAAAATAGCGGATAATGTCATTCGAGAGTTGAAAATCTTTTAAAGTCTTTGGAGAATATGTCGTCTTATTATAATATTACATAAGATATTAGTTTTGTTTTATAAATACTAAAAAATCTTTTTATTCAGTATTCACTCAATTCTGATGCAAATTAAGTGACCGTTGAATAGGATATAAAAGAAAAATTTTGAGGAAATGAAAAGTTTTAGTCTAAACTCAGTTTCAATTTGAATCTCATCTTTCATTTCCTAAAACCCTATATTTTTGATGTCATTTATTTTAATGATGAGTTAGATATCGATAGTCTTAGAAATGGAAATATGATTCATAATTAATGATAAGATCTTACATATAATTCAAAGACTTTTATTGAACAGAATCACTCTCCCGGTGCTCTTATTACTAATAAATATTTATTTTGTCTATTGTTTTATTCACATAAAAGGGTTATCTCTAACGCAACGGTTATTATATAATTGATTCCAAAATAATTCTTATCTGAAGAATAAAGAAACGAATTGCGAGTATTCATCAGATTATTATAAAAAAGTGTTTTAATTGATTATCTCATCAAAGGATTAGAAAACATAAACCATTTGATTAAAGATTTGATTTTGAGTATAAATTCTACTAAACCTTTAATTTGAACAAAAAATTGTTTAATTAAAGACAAATCGATAAGAATGATAAGAAAGTGAAGGCATTATTAAGAAAGTGGTGGGAAATCTGCAAATCTTCACATTAGCGATAAGTTTATAAATTATTCATAACTAAAAAAATATGAGAATCTCAAACTAAATAAACTCCTACTCTATTCCCAGAACAAACACTATTTTCAAATCATTAATATTTTCCTCTTTAGATCTGAATTAAACAAAAGAATTAATTAAAATAATATTCAGTGAATAAAATTGATTACAATTAATATTTTCGGTTCTCAAATGGTTTTGAGTCTTTTCAATAAAAAGCAAAAATCTTTTAAGGCTTTACTCTTACATAAACTCTTATTTAATATATTCGTAAGAATTGAGGGAATAATCATAAAATGAATGACAAAATTTTGGGTCAGAATAGAGAATAGTTTTGTGCGGATTTTGAATGTGAAACATAAAAATAGAGCTAATGTTTGATCTGTTGGTTCACTGGAAGAGAATACCAGATTTGACTTACTTTGAGTTGGAGTTGAAGACAGAATCAAATATTTAGTGAAGACTATAGACTGGGAATTGGCAGATGTTATGTCAGTCACAGTTAGGGCTCACAATTGAAATACTCTGAATGTCTATTGAATGCAAACGATATAAGATTTTATTAGATTATGGCCTACAAGTTGTTTAACGAAAATTAAATTTCAAATCAATTATTTGAATAACGCTTTGGAACCCAAAAAAAGAATCCACGAAATGATGAGAATAACTAAATTCCTTCAGCAGAGGAATGACTGTAAAAATATTTGAATTAAAATTATTTAACATAAAAATCAGTGAATAGTATAGAAATGCAAAGAAAAAAATGTTGATTAATATCTATAACTCCATTATATTTGAATGAAAAATGTAAAACTATTTGCATGAAGTGATACCGAAAAAAATTTGATCTTTTTTTTTGAATGAAAGGAATGAGAAGAATAGGAATGACTTGTGATATATGTTTTTTACACAAATCTATGAATCCGTTCAGAGAGTGAATCCCTCACTCGAGTCGATCGCACGAAACACACAAATCCTAATCAATGAGCGAAAGCTTTGGATGTTTTTTGGGCCTAAATTTGATTCCATTTTTGGCCATTTATTGCAGTATTGCGTGATTTTCAACAAATTCTGTTCAAAAGCTTTTTGTTATAATTTATGAGAAGAGCTCAGAATTATAGACAACTTATCAAACATTTATTGAATATTGAAAACACATTTAATTGAGATATAATTGAAGTCTAATAACTTATTCAACTTGTTTTCAGTCAATAATTTTTTCGCATTCATTGAATCAAGAATAGGAATCAAGAGATATGTTAACTGAAAGAGTGTTGAATACAAAAAAAAATTGAATTAATTATAACTGCAATTCACTCATTGGACGATAAATAGAGAGAAATTCAAAGCTATAGAAAAGTTATTAATTGAATTGATTTTTCATTTATAAAGAGCCGTCTCTACAAGACGTTGTGATCACAACAAGAAATGGATTGAATTTGAGTTAATTGTCTTTTCGGACACACCATCGCAATCGCAATATTATGGTCTACTCTGGTGTTTGCCTTCTATTCACTGTTCATATAATGAATTTGATGTCCAATGTATGCGTTTCCGTCAGCACAGGTAAACCATTTCTGTTCCGTTTGCAATACAAATGAATTTTTCTCTTCAAATCATTTAATATTTAATTAAATGAACAGAAAATTATGTTCACTTGGATTCACATAAACATTAGTTTTAATAATTGAATTCAAAATAATATTAAATAATCGATATTTTCAATTAGAGACTCAATTAAGATGTGTTTTGTTAGATTTGATGCGAATATGTAGTCAACCCTTTTTGCAAATAAAGCATTGATTGGATTCTCAAAGTTACTAGCTAAATGAGTTTTGCCAATTTATTTCTAAGATAAGAAATTCATTTTTTTCTAAACTTTATACTCATTTAAAACTTTATTTTCATTAAATTAGAGACAAATATTAAGTTAAGTCTGAGAACGAAAAAAATGTATTTAAATGAATTATATTTGCCGTAAGAGTTGCGGAAATTAAAACTTTTTTATCGGAAGTACTCTTTTGACTGAAAATAAAATTTTATTTTATTCCTCAGAAGAAGAAAATAAATTTTAATTTTGAAGAACTAAAGTAACAAAATTCTGTTCAAAATTCTAAGAAATATAATTAAGAAATACATTTAATCTGAACCTGCAGTTTGTTAGTTAACTATAGATACTATATATATAAGGTATTGAAGTCGTTCTCAAAGTCTTAATAAAATGAATTTTGATTAAAATGATGCCGACCTTCAAAATTAGTCCTATTTATTAGATTTTGTGCACAAAATCCAATTTAATAAAACTCATCTGTTTTTCAGTCAAATAATATATTAAACATTTACTAAATTTAATTAAAATTTATTTAATGAGTGAAATGTAAATAAAGGTAATTTTAAGGGACTTTCAAAGATCAGAATAAATAAATCAAGTAATAAAATTTACCATGTACAGGTACATGTTTTTGTCAATTCATAATAAAGAAGTACTCGTTTCAAAAAATATCAGAAGTTTTGAAAAAAATTTGCGAATAAAAAGTGGGAAATGAGTCGTTATTTAATTAATAAACTGAACAAACATATCAGTCATCCATCAAAATCAAAATCAAATTCCTCTTTAAGCGACACTTTTATCAAAAGAATGTCCGAAGTATTTCAAACTACAGACAAAGAGTTGACAACCTTTTTGAAAGTGATGTCAAATAATCGATTTTAGAACAAATTCTGTTCAAATATTTTAATCGTAATCTTCTTTTTTTAAGCACAAGTTTGTGAGAACTTTATCTTTTTGAAAATAATTGATCAAGATATTTCATTACCATAGAATTTCAAAAAATATTAAACTATAACGTATTATCATCAAGATAATTTGAATTGAAACTAAGTAAACAGAAATACCATTAAATGAAGTTTTTATTTTTGAAATGATTTGAATTTCAAACAAACTTCATATTAATATAAATTCTCATTAGTTGTGAAAAATAATGTTTGGAGAAAAATAATAATTTTGACTCTAATTAAACCAATAAATTGATCAGATTTTCCAGAGCCTAGTATTTAATTAATTCCAATTAACAAAAAACTGAATTTGCAAAAAATCATAGCAAAAAAAGAGAGGAAAGGCATCCGAAATGGTATAGGAAAATGTTGAGCAGAGCTGTGGCTTAATTGAATTGGTTTTTGTTAGGAGTTTGTGATTAAATTGAATGAAAGATTAGCTGATCTTATGATCGCCTGAATGTCTAATGAAAATCACTTTCTCTCCAAATGAATGAAATTTTAGCAAAAATACTGAATACAGAAACAGTTCACGAATTTCATTGAAATTATTCTGATTTCTGTTTAGGTATTCCCGGAATCAAATTAAGAACCGCTGATTTAGGAGAAGATAATACCGGTAAGAGTGCTATGAATTAAGATATTTCTTCACTTTCTATTGTCTTATATTATTGATAAATACCAACAAAATATAAATTATTTAAAATGTTTTATTGTTTTGTTTTCTATTATTCAATCAAATGATTGTTTCTCTTCGATTGGGTTAACAATAGAATAGTGAAGAGTCGAGTATAGAATAGTCGGATTGAGTTGAGTCCCCTTTATATTGAATTTAATATTTACTAACCGATCATAAACTTGAGGCTATGTTTTGAAAAATTGAATTCTAATAAATATTTTTATTCTTAAAATATGGCATAAAATAGAGAAAAATAATAAGTTTTACGAAATTCAAGAAAACTCAATAAATCGCTGATTCATTATGTGATAGAAATCCTGATATGTTTTGTGGGAATATGTTTTGCAGTATTAATAGAATAAGTAATAGAATTTGTAATTTATTTTTGGAACCAGGAGGAAATATGAGCATGTCACTCTACCTACCACATCAAAATCCAATTAATCTCTTTTTTGAAAACACGAGTTATTTTTAATGATTTCAAAATATTACTAAATCCGGGATTTCATTGAAATTCAATGACTTCAAAATGCATTAGTGATGTGTAGCCAAAGAGCAAACATCTTGGTCATGCCCAACATTATTGATCCAACAAAACATTTACTCTCTGTTGCTTTTCCTCAATTCTTTGTAAAATATTTTTATCGGAAACTACCGGTGCTTTGAACAGCACATAGAGTTGAGAAGGAATGAAGCGAATGAATGAATTAACGATAAAACAAATTTTCAAAACATATTTGACTTATTATATGTCATAAAAATAGAGAAATGAAGTTTTGAAAAGAGAAAAAGAGAACAAAACTATTTGTTTTAACTCTAATTCATTGAGGAATTTGCAAATATTACCAATACTTATATTTCATCATATTTTCATATTTGTAAAGAATTATTACATTAAAAGTTTGATTTACTTATTGAACACAAGAACTAAAAGGATGAGAGTTTCAGATATCATCTCTTAATCAATGAATTTGCAAAAATTCATTCAAACAGTAGTTAAGAAATCTGGAAAATAATATCATAAGAAGTGCCTCTTTTATGATTTCATACATAACATGTTTCCCAAATTATGCTTAAATTCAAAATTATTAATATTTTATTAGATTTCTATTTGAGTAATGAATCTAAGAGTTTAAGAAAGTGATAAAAATTCTAATCGAATGAACAAACAGTCATTTTTCAAGTTATTAATTAAATGATTCAAAACGATTGGCAACTCATGAATTGAAAACTCATTTTTCAATACCACTGTTTGTCTTATGTCTATTGAATCCAAACCAAAATCTTAATTCAAATTTAAATTAAAGCGAAAAGTGTTGAAACAAATTAAGGGTTGGATCGATAGATTTGATTAAACGATTTTATACAAACAGTTTAATTAAAATTTTATTCAAATCGCAAGAATCAATCAAAACGATAGTCAACCACAACTCAATTTCAAGGATCAAAAGTCAATTGATTTTGTATTAGTTTCAGATTCTGTGCTCTTATTTTTGTGTATTGAAGTGAAGTCGATATTCAAATGACTCGTTTAATGTATATTCCGTGAAATCAATTATAAAAGAGTAAAACAAAGTTAAATGATTCGGTTCCTCTCACACAACATTTTGTGTGCATTTTAACCATTTATTGTCAGAAATGTGTATCGTTTGGTAGAAATCCTATACAAAAGTTATTCGTTTGAACGAGAATTTCAAATAAATGTAAAGCGGTATAAGGTTTTAACCATAAGACTATTTGGATGAATAGATTTGCAAAAATGAATTTATTTTCATATAATTTAACCTAAAATTAGGAAATATTAAATTCTTTGCTTCAAAATCGTAAAATTATCCCAAAAAATATTTGCCATCCAAAGAGGTTTTCAAAGGATAAAAGTTTGGCAAAAATTTCTTTTGTCGAGAGAAAGGGATTCATATTTTTGTGTTTTGTTCAGATTTGATGCTTTCGTGTATGGATTTCATGGAAAATATTCACTACTTTTTGTGCATTAAATGGCAAAACATATAAACAGCAAAAATATTAGTCAATAAAAGTGGCGAACGTTTCGTTGAATACACTGTTTATACACAACTCTATCGCATATATCAACAAATCTTAAGTTTTATTATAAGAGTTAACGTTAAGCTACAAATATTGGGCAACGATTTTATTTAATCATTCAATAGCTATACATAAACTCAGTCTAACGGACAGCTATTTGAGAGACTCTTCAATAATAAAATTAAATGAAAGTTACAAATAAGCCATTAATGCAATCAATCTTTTCCTAACATTAAACCCTATTTTTTCGTCCAAACGATTCACTCCTCAAATAGATTTGTAGTCAAAATATTTGTGTCATTTGTATCATTAGATTAGTTTAATGTTTAAGAAAAATGAGTGAAAACTTACATTTCTTCAACCGTTTCTTCCGACTGTCAATTAATTATCATCTAATTGACGGCTATATTGATGGCAATCAAAGTCACAAATAATTGTTTGCATTTGAAATCAGAGACGTCGACAACATTAAGCACTTTATTATAATTAGTAATAATTATTAAATAAATTTGTTTCAACTCTTTTAATATTCAAACAATTTTTATTAAAACTGAAGATTAAAATCAATTAAATAATTAATTTAAAACTAATATAAAATTGATTTAAACAAAAGTATTAAACAAAATTCATATCAAATATTTTTGTTAGCGATCATTTCATCAAGATACTTTTCAAATATCTTAAATTGGATTTTAGGGACCATTAGAAGATTAATCGATAAGATTTAGTGATTAAAAATAAATCAATTTTATTCAATAGAAGGGATAGAAAGACATTATTTTATCGCAAATCTAATAAAAGTGTTATTTATTTCCCTCCAAACGATCGATAAATAGACTAAAAACTCATTTCAATCTCATTGTCAGTGACTCTCAATCTCGCAATTTATTAACAATTTAGTGATTATTGTCTGATATCGATGTTATTCTTCGCAAGTGATTCACTTCTGGTGAAAAAATCATCCCTTTTGCTAATGAATCAAACTTTTGCATGAGTTTGATAGCAGTTGTACGTGAGTTGATCTTGATCAATTCAGTTTTGTTTTTCAAACTATGTATTCACTCAACCGATAAAATTGAAGAAAAAGTTCTGCAAAAGTTATTTTAAATTTATTTGAATAAAAATAAATGTCTTTTTGTTTTGAAAATATTTTTGAATTTATCGATTGCTTTAAATTTCAATATTATTTGAAGTCATTTAAATAGAATTGAATTTTGATTTTATTCTAAGCCTATCCCGAATATAGAGTACTGGTTGGGGATAGGGTTCAGCTTCCCTGCAATATAAGCATCCCTTCCAAAGGTATGACAATCAGAGCTAACATTTGATGACTCGATTCTCATATCTGTCTCTTCCCTACAAAAGATGACTCAATAACACTGATTCTGTGGTACAGAGGAGACACTACCGGCGCCCCCATCTATACAGTGGACGCCCGACAAAATGATATGCAAAGCGAGAGCTCCAAACACTTCCTCAGCGATGATCTGTCGAACAGAGCGTCGCTCAACATATCTGTTCGACCGGCAATTCTGACCATAGATCCGGTCAGAGGAGAGGATGAGGGGGAGTACCGCTGCAGAGTTGACTTTCGTTGGGGAAGGACTATGAATACTGTGGTCAGCCTTATTGTAATCGGTAAGAGTCGGTTCAATACCAAAAATATTTGAAAATATGATAAGAATAGAGAGAATAGTATTTCTTATATTAAAAGAGATTTGAGAGTAAAATGAATGAAAGGGATAGTCATTAAGGGTTTGTATTGATAAATGTTTTATGCAGTGCCGCCTCGAAAAGTGATCATTAAGAATGAAAAACTGGAGCCATTAGACGAGTTGGCCGGACCTTATCAGGAGGACAGCGATGTTAAGCTTATGTGTGAAGCGAAAGGTGGTATGTGTGCAACCAATTTATTTGTGCCATCAGTTGTCATAATTGGCCCTTTGTTTGTGCCAATAGCCAGACCGCCAGCAGTGGTCCAGTGGTATCGGTATAACACAATGATCGACGACTCCTTTCAAGTTATTCAGGAGGGCTCAAGAGTCAGGAATGAGCTGACCATCAATAAAGTCAATAGAAAGGACTTGTTTGCAGTCTTTCGCTGTCAGGCCTTCAACACAAACCAAAGTCTACCGATTGAGACAAAAGTTATATTAGATATTAATTGTAAGTCAAACACATGTCTCTGTTTTGTCACCAAACGTGAGGATCACTTCCATTGCATTCAATTTGTCTTTTGGTTAATGTTTTCGCTTTTATATCGATTTTAGACTTTTGTCTCAAAATTGATGTAAATTACAGACAATCGGTTTCGCATTAATGACTTCACACCAAATATTTGTCTCTTATTCTCAAAAATATAGATATTATCCAAAGAATCGAAAGAATTTCCTTCAAATGACTGAATATAATCATAAATTTATTGTTATTTCAAAAAAATGTTTCAAATATTTTGTTTTTGATTTTTCTTTTGAGAAATACTTTTTTTGGAGAAATATTGAGAAATATTCTGAGTATTGGTATAAATGAGTGGATTTCCCAACACATTGATAGGGCTTAAGGAAAACCATTAGACTTATTGATTTCGATCTTTTCCCAAATGTTTTAATTCTAAGTGAATTGTTTGCTCTGACAGTGAGACCATTGACTGTAGAAATACTATCAAATAGTCAGCCCTTAATAGCCGGACGAAAAATCGATGTCATCTGTCAGACGAGTGGTTCGCGACCATTAGCGCAGATAACCTGGTTTAAGAACAAGAGGAAACTACTGCAATCCAGGTATGCCTTCCTCTGTCATTAAGTCGTTTTTCCAATCAATGGATTGTTTTGATTCACTTCTAAGGCAATGAAATGTAGTTTTGAGAGTAAACCTTATTATTGATGTCACAAAAGACATATTTTATTATTTATTATCTTTTTGTTCACTTTTCACATCATTTTTCTCTTCTATCGAAATGTTGTGAAGGAATGTCGTCTCAGAGTTTATCGACGAGTCTCTCATCAAATGTTTTGTATTTATAGCGAAAACTACTCCGAAGACGGGAACGTCACCCGAAGTGTAATTAGTGTGACGCCAGTGCCTGACGATAATGGCTCCCAATTAGTCTGTTTGGCCGAAAACGTACGGATCGCCAACAGCTCTATTGAGGACTCGATAACACTTAACGTTTTTTGTGAGTCACTAACAGATTGTCTTTAATCACATCCAATGACAATAGGCTTGAGTTCAATGCTTTTGAATTATTCTTGAATTACATCCAAAAGTGACAAATGAATGAATGGGTTGTCAATGATTTTCCTAAAAACTTCTAATTCTTCGCTCATATAACAAATGGTTTTGAGTGCCTCTCCCTCTCTATTGTGTCAAATATTGATTTATTCACTTATATTGAAATTCAAATTTTTAAATGCATTCAAAAAAAGGACTCAATTTATCGATTTCTGTATTCATTTCTATTGATATTTGATATAATGTCTGAATTTCTGTACAAAATTCGTCAGAAATAATGTTTTGTGTCAATTATTTTTCAATAAAAATGAAGATTTTATGTGAGTTTGTCAGAGATGTGAACCAAATATTGATTTTTTTTAATTTTTGAAAAAATGATTCAAAAGTTTCATTTAATTAGATTTGAGAGCAGTTGACAGTAAATTAATTTTTCAATGATTTTCTCAATAATTAAATTACTAATAAATTGTTTGATTTAATATTGAGCTCAGACTAGACTCTCTATAAATTCTGAGCACTTCATAATTGTTTGGAAGGCATACTCTTTGACAGAAAAAAAAAGTTAAAAGTATTGAGAATACAATAAAATGCTGAAAATTCATGGCATTAAGTAAAGTCCAAAAACTTCAATAACCATAACTTATTGCCGATAAGACTAAAATGGTTTTTAAAAATATTGGAATTCATGGCTTATTCTGTCCTCAAACTCATGGTTTGAATTCGAATCACATATTGACTCCAAAAAAGTTCAAACAATATTTACTGCACTCAATAATTCAAGTGTCGATTCAATACATATTTGATTAGATTTTTAACATAATTGTATTTTTTGTGTTACAATAAATTTTTTTTCTTTCCCTAAATTCTTAACATTCTTTTCAGAGATTAGATTCAAAAACCACTCATTCAAATGTTAATCAAACATTAAATAAAATTTTATACCTTGATATTTTCAATGGGGAAAACTTCTTTCAAAAAAATTGCTTGTTTAAAATATGCTCGTGTTAGTTTATCCGATACACGTGTTTGAGAGTAATCTTTTTGATGAATTAGCAAAACCCAAACCCAAACCCATTGCGTGATTACTCTGACTAACGATGTGTTTATTGATTGTTCAGATGAGCCGCGAGTCAGTCTTGTGATGACAACAAACCATAAGAACAGTTTTGTCGCCGAAGGAAATGAAGTTCTGATGGATTGTAAAACTAAAGCTAATCCTCCGGTAATCGATTACAACTGGTTTTACGAACAAAGAATCATTAAATCAGATTCGCTCAAAGGTATAACAAATTGAGTCAAATATTTATCAAAATATTACAAAAAATTTTATATCAAAATATTTTTTACTAGTTTTTTAAAAAAAAGTGTTTCATAAATAAATCGATTTTCAAATCTGGGATTAATTTTTTTGCCTCAAAAAACATTTTAAAACTCTTTAATAGCCATCAAAAAGTGTGTTATTGATAGAAAACTATAGATTGAATCCAAAGAAAATAAAATGATTAATGAGTTTAGTCTTAAGTATTGATTGACTGTCGACTCAATACAGCTGTCAATCGATAAGGTTTTGACTTTTGTGTCCGATTTCGGACAATCTTATAGAAGACTGAACTCTGGTATGAGTTTTATGTCAGTATTTTCATTGCGAAACAGTTCTTGATTTATGTGACCGACAATTCAATTGTAATATAAAAAAATCTAAGCTAGATCATTAAATATTCAGATAAACATTTATTAAAATCAAACAATTTGTTCATTTGAAGGGATTTTTATAAACAACGCGACTCTAATCGTAAAGAATGTCAATCGAAGACTTAACGGAAAGTATTACTGTTTGGCCAGTAATTCGGTCGGAAGGGGAAAGAGTAATGACGTTATTCTGACCGTCGACTGTGAGTTATATTAAATGATCTCATTTTCATTTATTTTGTTTCTCAGATAAATGAAAATACTTTTTTTTGGGCTTACATTCAATTATCCAAATGATAACATTTTCAGTTGAATTGAACCGATTTTTTGTGTCAAATGTTTTCTCTTTTAGTTTTATAGTGTTTTATGTTTTGCTTATTTTGTTTATTATTCTTCAGATAAAATCCATTATTTTATTTATTTTTGATGAACTACTCTATTGACAACTAATTAGAATGTAATCCTTGGAATCCTTCCCCTTGCCTGTGATCTCCCGGCTTATGCTCTTGCATATAGCTGTTTGTCAGCACTGGTCTTAACCGGAGTCTTAACGTTAAATGACTTCAATAAAAAACATCAATTGATTTATCATTTTCTTTGTCTGAAAAGAAAATCTTTTGATTTTATTTCGATTCTTTTCAGATCAAAGATATCTTTTTTAGTCGTTTTTCGAATGAAAACTAATGAATAAACAGATGATAACAATACAAACAAAACTAAATCCAAAGAAAATCAAATAAATTTTAGTCACTATTGACTTCAATTTACGTCTGAATTAAGATATGACCCAAAACTCTGTCATTAATTGATAAAAATCTCTATAACTCTTACTTTTGCTGAGAATATGCTGACAACTGTTGTCAACTGTAAGAGTATTGTGTATTTGACTTTCCTTTTGGTTTATTATTATTTGAATCTATTTTATGTTTTTATATCAATTTAATAAAACATATATTTTGTTAAATAGATTAATAGTGTTTTAGATTAAACTTAAGAATAATTTGATTATTAGATAATTTAAATTTAACTGATTTATGGTATGATTTTCTAGATGCACCAGTTTGTAAGCAAGGTCAGAAAATAGTATATGGCATTGGTTTGGGCGAAACGGCCAAAATTTTATGTGATATCGACGCCCGACCCACACAAGTGGTCTTCTACTGGACTTTTAACGATACTCTCAATCAAAACCTAAAATTCATAAGCGATGGACTCAGGAGTTCACTGTCCTATACCCCCAAAACTCTTTCAGATTTCGGTCACGTTTCGTGTCGATCAAAGAATGTGGTCGGCGCTCAACAGGAGCCCTGTGTTTACACTATAATACCCGCTGGTATGTCAACACTCAAACAAATCCGTTAATTATTTATACTTTCATTTAATTATGAAAAGGAAAACCCGAATCTGTTGTCAACTGCGAGGCCTCTAATATTGGTATTCAGTTCATTGAAAACATTTGAATGAATTGATTCCTGATTTCAAATATCAATTAATAGGTTTCACATCATTTACAATAAATTGTTTGGGCGGTTATGATGGAGGGCTTCCTCAGAGTTTTGGAATAGAAGTATTTGAGTCAAGAGATGACAAACTTGTGCTCAACTTAACCAACAGTGGGGTCTCATCCTTTGAATTAAGTGCTTTACAGCCAAACACTGAATACAATATAAAAGTGTTCGCAATCAATGTCAAGGGAAAGAGCGAACCCTTTTCCCTCAACACAAAAACCAATGTTCCTCCCATTCCTTCCACAGGTTTGGCTTCGATTCTGTTGTGAGTCAAACATTGATTTATTATTTGTTGTCTTTCTATTGATAGGAATCCCAGAACCAAACCAATGGAATGATTTCATTCAAAACGTTGTGATAATTGCAGTCATTTTAGTGATAATAGTAGTCCTTCTTATAATGATTTGTAAAATTTTGCGTAAATTTAAACAAAAAATGTCTGAAGAATGCGATGAAGAAGAGATTGACGACAAGTCGGAAGAGATTGTCGAATACGTTGACGATATGGTTGACCACAAAGACTATCCCAACCATTCATATCGCGGTCATAACGGAGTTCTGCCTCAAGACTACTCTCAAAACAATTCGACAACAATTTCGAGTAAGTCTTCAAATAAATAATTTGATTCCAATATTTGACTTATATTTGTTTAATAGACTATAGGAATGACACAAATCAAAGGTCGAAATCAAACCAAAGTTATTATGAAGTCTACGAAATTGAAGTTCAAGAGGACTGTCCGGAACTATACAACCAACAGAGTTATGTCGATTTCAATAACAGAAGAGATATTACTTATCGATTGACCGATGATTTGAATCAATGGTCTCCTAATGTAAATATTTATTGTCTATTGTTTTCACACAAATCGTTACAATTTTTCACTGAAATCACTGAAATTCTTTGATCTTTACTCAGATTTCAAACTATTCGAGTCATATAGAGTTGTCTTATCCGACAGAATCTCTTCAGAGACATAAGAATAACACTGTTTTCAGTAACAATACTCTCAATAATAACCGAAGTGTAAGTATTTCTTATATTTCAAGCAAAATATCTTCAAAAATGATGTCATTTCTATTGAAAGGCTCATCGAATCCGAAAGTCTTGCTATACTTCAACACCCGTTTAGAGTCTAATGTTTTATATTATTTGATATTTTTATATAAACTTTGATTTATTTTTTCAAAACACAATTGTATGATAAAAAGCGAGCAATAAATTAAAAATTTTCAAACTTTGGATATATTTTGCCTTTGGTTAATACTCGATGATGATCTTGGTCAAATGAACATTTAAACATTTTGTGGACCTGTAATAAAGCTTTTAATATAAATGAAATAATTGATTGATATTTGAAGCAAATATGATATAAAGTTGATTGAAATCTATACCAAATTATTAAATCAAAAGGTTTTTTATTAAAATATTAATTTGTCTGCCATTTTGATTATTTTTATTATGAATTTAAAGTAAAATTAATTCAAAATTAGACTAAATTCAGAAAATGTTTAAAAGGAATTCAATTTTACTTTTGACAGTTTTTGTCGTAAGAGGTATTGATTTTTGTAATTATGATTAAATTAAGACTAAAATGATTTTAATCGAAAAGATATTGTGAATGCGAATCAAGTTATCAATTCAAAAGATTGTGGCATTAGTAAAAAAAAGGCCGGAAATATAGTCGGGGGTGAATTAGCCGGAAACAATGAGTTCCCTTGGATTGTATCCCTTCAAAGACCTAAAGGATCGTCGACTGAAATGATTCACTTTTGTGGCGGTTCTATAATCAATGAGAATTGGATACTGACGGCCGCACATTGTTTTCAGGGGTATTATTCGCATTATTCAATCAAATCGGTACTGATTTGTATCCCCTTTTGTGGTCAGAGCGGCCTTTTCTTTCAATAAGTTCAATGCAGTGGTGGGTACTGTTAAGTGGAAAGACTCCCCATACAGATACACATTGTCTAAGTTTGTTAGTCACGAATCATACGATGAGGAGACCTATTCTAATGACATATGTCTCGTAAAAACGGCTGAACCCATAAAAATAGTCGAATCTAAGACTCACTTCTCTGTAAACGCTGTTTGCTTACCGAAGACCGGATCAGAAGTTCCCACTAAAGGCACGGTTTACGGGTGGGGTCTTCTCAAAGAGGATGGAGAGGCGAGTCCTGATCTGATGAAACTCGTGGTTGAGAAATATAATACCAAGGAATGCAATGAGGCCTACAAAGAGTACATTGGTAATTTTACTGATCAAATGATGTGTTACGCTTCTCCTGGAAAGGACTCTTGCAAAGTATGATAAGCTTATTGAATCAATTTTAATGGCCTTGCTTATTTACTCATAATTATATCAATTTATCATTTTTAACAAAAGGGTGATTCGGGAGGACCTCTGACTCAACCCATTAAACGGTTCGTTATATTTGTAACTCATTATGACTTTTGATTAATAATTAAAAGTATTATATTATAGGAAAACCACACAAATAGGAATCGTTTCGTTTGGATTGGGCTGTGCTCGAAAAGGTACTCCTGGTATATACCAAGACGTCTCTAAATATTATGATTGGATCGAAAAGACCATTAAAAACAACTCTTAAATCAATTTTTCGATAAAAGTGTAAATAAATCGCTTGTTTTTCGATGAAATCATATTATTTTCCGAATTTGAGAAAAATAAAAAATTTTGATCGAGGGTTAAAATACTAAAGTTTTGACCTTGCTTTAATTCTATATTTTTCATAATTGAAAAAATTTAATTTAATTCAATACTCAGACGAAACCCATATTTTTGGAAATCATTTTGTAATAGTTTTGTTGATTCTGTGAACACATAAATACATATCACATGAAAATCATAATCTTGTTAAGCATTTTGACATTTAAAGTGATTCAATGTTCAGGTTAGTCTTAATCTCAAATTTAAATAACAATGAAAATGAAATAGTTTATTTATCCAAGATACATCGATAAACTTGAGTAATTGTGGTCTCAATACAGTGAAAGTTAGACGAAGAATAGTTGGGGGACTCAAAGCTGATGTCACAAAATATCCTTGGATAGTTTCATTTCAAAAGTATAATAGCAAAAAACACCTTGATCACTTTTGTGGCGGTGCTATCATAAACCAGAGATGGATTGTGTCGGCCTCTCATTGCTTTAATGGGTATATTCCTATTCCTATTTATATTATTTTATTTTAAATTCAGTTATAATTTCTATATAAAAGAGTGAAGAATTCCATTCAAAAGGTAAGAGCAGTGATGGGGACTTCTGTTTGGAAGGACGGGGAACAGAAGGGAACCGTATATGAGATCGAAAAGGCGTTGACTCACGAGGGATACGATGTGTTTAATTACGCCAATGATATCGCTCTCATCAAAACAAAAACTCCGATTAAATTCAAAAGCGATTCAAAATTTTATTCAATAAATTCTATTTGTGTTCCCTCTCCTGACATAACTATCCCGACCTCTGCTAACGTTTACGGTTGGGGTCTTATGGGTGAACTTCTTGGTAAAAGTGATACCCTATTGGAAACTACTCTAAATAAATTTGATTCAACGAAATGCGAAAATATTTATAAGGAAAACATCGGAAAACTATCCGATCAAATGATGTGCTACTATGCTCCGGGCAAAGATGCGTGCCAGGTCAGTCAGTCATCATTTTGCTTGCTTTCATTTCGAAGTAAATATATTGTATTTTTCTGTTTTGAAGGGCGATTCTGGTGGACCCCTCTCTCAAACAATTAAGGGGTTTGTCTGACATATCACATCACAAACCAAATTATTTTCAATTATTTCAAATTTAGGAAAGAATATCAAATCGGAATCGTTTCGTTTGGCAATGGATGTGGCAAAGAAGGTTACCCTGGTATTTACACCAATGTTGCATTATATCACGATTGGATACTGAAGACAATCGAGGAAAATTAATTACTTAATAATATTGTTTTATAATATCGCAATTTCTTTTGTTTTTTCATTAGAATTGAATAAATTTATTTATTGAAGTCATTATCAAAACAATTGAATGTCAGTAATGTTTAGACAGCCCTCAAACAGCTCTGACAACTGTGGGATCGGTGTGCTCTTCTTTTTTAACCTGAGCCTTGTTTTCAACGCCTATAACTACCGGTACCTTATCTTTGTGTTCACCGTTTGGATCAAATGGTGTAGTGTTTGGCTCTTTGTTTGGCTCGTAGTAAGTTGTGGTCACTTCCACCCTATCGTTACCCAAAGTTGTGACCAATTGTTGAGTTGTTGTCATAACAGTTGTGACCAATTTGTGTATGTCTTGAGGGTTGGCTGTGGTCACATCGATTTCATAGATTTTTGTTGTCTTTCCATTTTTTGAATCATTTTCATATTCCACACAAATTAGAGTTTCTTTGTTTTTACTCAATTTTCTTGGATCAGGAGTCGGAGGCGCTTCTGTTCGAGGCGTTTGGTTTGACTTTTGTTTATTCTTAGGGGAGAACAAGTCTTTGAAGAATTGTCCCACTTTTTGAAAAAATTTGCCGATTTGTGCTATCGATTGATGAAATCAAATAAAGAAAATCACAAAACATTTGATACGAACCGAACATATTTTTCCACCAATTAACAAATCTACTCCAGAGCTCTTTTTTATCCTTTTCCTCCAAGTCTTTACTCGATATCTTATATTTTTCGTAGACATCTTCGGGCATATCCTGAGGTCTGTCCGGTTTGAAGCAACGGATCTTTTTTTGTGAATCTCCGACATTAGGTTTGGCCTCAAAGGTGTCGATAAAGACGACAATTATCGCTAAAACGAAAAGACTTTTGACAATCATTTCAAATAATTCAATGGAAATACAAAATGAAGTGATTTTCAGAGTAATTGTGAATTTATTTCAGTGGCAAACCTAATGTCAACTGAGCAAACAAATATTCAAGATCATTTTGATATTTATTCTATGATGTGATTAATATAATTAAGTCATTTGACAAAACCTTTTGATCAAATTTATTGAAATCATTAATTATATGACAAATACTCTAAAATTCTTGATTTTTCGTAATTGGAACTGATATTACCTGGTCTTCAGAAGAACTAGAACAATTGGCAAATCGAGAGATAGTTTTTCATTCTTGGATTTGATTGAATTTATGATTGAAATCAAAATACATTAATTGATATATAATTGATTGTATATTGAATTAAATCGACACTATTTTGACTTAAGATTTAGTTTTGTTTGAAACTTATTTATCAATTAAAAGATATTAAATTTTTATTCAAATATCTATTTAAATGTTAATCAGAATCTTTCATTTGATTGCCATTCCAGGGTAGGGCTCATCTCTGTCCAGATCTATTGGTTCCAAATTTGTGGCATCTTTTGGGTCAATAAGTGGAGACTCAATTAGGTGTTCAGTGTATTTATTCCAAGGCTTTGTATCCCATCGGCGCCGGACTTCTTCAATGCCTTCCTTCCAATACAATATGTCTTCAAACTGTCCACCACTGGGAAGGCAGAGCTGAACCTCTAATTCTCGGTTACGTCTAACTCTATTCGCTCTGATTGTCCAAAATGTGCGGTTCGAAGCACTTTTCAAGAAAAAGACGACATGTCGATCATCTCCCGTTCCTGCCTTTACATTCTTGAGTCGATCCAAATTTGGAGATTCCTTCAATCTCTCGACTTTCTCAGCTAAGAGTCGCGTCATATCATACTCTTCTGCCTCGTCCTCATCGTAGAAGACTAAAGTGAAGGGACGGTCAGTGCATATGAAAGAGCCCTCTTGAAAGAGAGTGTACACAAATCCACGACAATAGTCTACATATAGATTCTGTCGGGGGCTGTCGACCATGAGTAGTGATGTATTAGCAGGCACATATATTCCGATTCTTGGAGAAACTTCTTCTTCTATTGGAGTGCCACTGAAGAGTTCGCTTAAGTCATCCTTTTCATAGATATCGAAGAAGCCTTTGTGGTCTTGTTTTGAGATTAGGTCAAAACGAGTCCACCGCCTGTTACTCATATAACTGTGTTGTATTTTGATTCCAGTGACGAATGCATTCCTCCGAAGGCCTTCAGGTCTTGGAATGATGTTATGGAGAGGAGCAGACGTTCCCAACAGTTTCTCTCCCGGCAATAGTTTCCGTCGCGCGTATAGAAGGCATCGTAGCTTTCGGTCGGTCTGTCCATAGAATACATAACTTCCGAAATATTGACTTTCGAGGAGTTTTTCTGCAGAACTTTTGAACTTTTTTCCCTTCGTTTGCTTTTTCGGCAAATAAGTAATTCCTCCGACTTTCAGATAAAACTTGAAGGGATCGTTAGGATTGCACACCTCTTTGTCTACTCTGTACTCAAAATAACTTCCAAAAACAGGCTCTGAATATCTTCTGACGAAGAACACCATTTTGTCATCGATTCCAGTGTTTCTTTTGCCGATCCTCTCCCTCTTACGTCTTCCCATTGTATTCAATAATTGCAACAAATTTTCAATTATTTAAATCTAATTCAATATAATTCTCGTGAAAGTAATCATAAGTTTTGTAAGTATTTTCATAATTAATAGATCAATAGATTTGTAGTAAAATAGAGAAATTCTTCCAAAAAAACTCTTTTTGAAACAACTTTTTTGATCTAATATTTTATTTTTACTTAAAATTGTTTTACAATAAAAAGGAAGTCATTCTTCAAATACTCGAATTTTATTGAAAATAAGACTCAATTTACAAAAAGAGAGAACAAATAATGATATAATATTTTGACTAAAATTTGACTATTAATTAATTTAAGTGTTTTCTTGACTCTCTTCATCTGCATCTTCATATTTGAGGTCCTCTTCATTGGTGTCGGCATTCATTGATTCGATCAATTCGTCCCAATTGTTGTCATTTTTGGGCTCTTCTCGAGAATTGGATCGAATTCGAGTTATCATCTCTTTGTAGGGTTGAAAGAGTGGGTCTTCAGTCGGGTTCTGGTCTGAAGGGTTTGTCACTATATTATCGCAAACATTGAATCTCTCCTTCAGTTTGAATAACTTTTCCAAAAGTTTTTTGTATTCAAAGTTTTTCGGTCGATAGTGATCTTTAAACGGATCTTTAGTTGGCTGTCCGTCCAGTGATTCCTTTGATTTAATGAGATTTTCATAGAATTTATAATTCTTTGTGAAGAACCAAATCATAATGTTTTTGAGTATTTGAGGCATATTTCGGGCGTCAATACTATTCTCGTCTAACATTTGAATGACCGCCACTCGAATCGTCTCATAAGTTATCAATTCGTTGTAATCACTAACTCTTTGGGACACATTTTTTGGCGATTTCGTGGAGTTTTCCTCATATCCCGGCTCATTATGGTATGGCTTTTCATTCATTAATGACTGAATCGATAGAAGAGTTGTGAAGAGAGTCTGAGCCGGACTCCAGGCGGGACCTGAGACCGAGACAGAAACACGATTAATATAAGTGGTCATCCAATGCACTTCCCGTACATACCATTCCAAGTGCCCAAAATACTGAGACACACTTTACCAGAACTGTAGAGATTAGGATTGAATCGGACTGTCATTCCTCCCGTTGTGATGAGTTTAACGGTCGGAGGTTTGATCGGATAGTCGGCGCCATATCTGAGCAAAACTAAAGTCATTTAAGATTCGATTAAAAGACTTCGTCAAACCTGAGGACGAAGTAGAAGAAGCCGTTCTGATAGGGGGTCTTCTCCGGACCGACAATCAATGCGTGGACTACAGTAATGTCCTCGTCTTCTGAGACGGCATACATTTCACTCGAGCTTTCGGTATAAAACTCTCTCATGTCTTGCATGAGTCTCATTGTCAATCTATGAGCCATTGTCTATCTTTTGTGGTAACTTTTGGATCAATTATCAATCTTTTGGATATATTTTGATTTGAATTCAATAGAAAATGAGATAATTATTGTTTGATATTATATGAGTTCGCGACTCAAAATTGTTTCCCAATCTGTCTCTCATTTTAATGATTCGCGAGACTCTTCTTATGACAATTGTTAACAATTATTGCTAACCATTGCTATACAATAAATGTATAATCTTTTTATAAAAATTAAACCAAAGAATTGAATACATCTAAAGTATTTGTTTTGCAAATAAATAAATGGATCATGATTAATGGATAAATAATATCAGATAATTATTTGAAAATAAATTATTTCACAAATAAAACCAAAATTGTTTGTCAAAAATCAAATAAATAGTTTATACGACCTTTAAATGGATTGAGTTATCATTAGTTTTAAGATAAGTAAAAAACAAGAAAATTATTGGGAATTCGAATCAATTAGAAGATTCTTCAGTTCATTTAATCTCTGAATAACTTTTGTATATTTTTAGTGATAAGAAAAGCAAAGAAACAGCACTTAAAGAGTCCGATATTTCTGTAATAATTAGTAGTTTTATGACTGAATATAACTATTCTATCGATTGATTAGAAAATAATTTTCGAGTCAAACGCTTTTCCGATCGATTGAGACATTGATTTGTGATTAGAGATGACTTTCACTCTTCAGGAACTCATTTGAATTAAATAACAAAAGGACTGAAATCTAAAATGAATTTAAATTTGATTTTATTATTGTTTTTGATTAATAGCTTCAAAAGTATTGTCTGCGATCGAAATGACGGTAATTTCCAAATGATTTTTGATAACCATTTGTCAATTCAATTGATTTCTCTAAAAGATTATGAGTTTCTTCTCGAGAGGTGTTGCGATTTGGGCACAACTCGAGCCAAACAGATGCCAATCGCCGGATGTGTTTTCCATAACTCATCTTTCGATAGACTGACGACAGACTCCGAGTGGAGAAAACAGTGCGAACTCGTCGTTGAGATCTGTTGTATTCGAGAGCACAGGTCAAGGAATTGTGAAGAGGGGAAGGCTTTGGCCAAACAAAACTATGAGTGCAATGCTATGCATAACGCAATTGTCAGTCAAGTGGCAAATGAATCGACACAAGACTGTTGTCTGTCCTGCAAATTGGGACTTATGGCTGGAAGAGATAACTTCCCTTGCACATTTAACGCCCATGGTACTTTTGGTTTGGGTAACCCTTTCGAAGAAGTTTACTACGAGTGCTGTTCTCAGCATAAAGTCGATAATATTAGAGATAGGGATAGAAATCCAGAGATCAGTTCTCGAAGAAGTGGTGAGAAATATAAACATTGAATACATTTTTTGCCTTCAATTCAAGTATTTGTATAAACACTTGATTTGAATATTCATTTCATTTATTGAAAGATAACATAATTTTATTTGATTTTATCCAAAAAAGGTCTTACAGTTAGTATTTGCGATACGAGTTCGTCTCCCTGTGCGCACAACTGCTACGATCCGGGACCAGAAGTGGGGCCCATTCGGTGCTCTTGTTTTAAAGGATACCAATTGGAAAGTGACGGAAGAAATTGTATGGATATCGACGAATGCGACGAAAAGACACATAATTGCGATCTCAGGGCTGAAGAGTGTGTTAATAGTGTCGGAGGTTTTCAATGCATTAAAAGGAGGGAACGACACGAAGAAAGAGATGTTGACCATCACTGTCCACCCGGTTATAAGTGGAACTCAAGGGAAAGGCGATGCGCCGGTATGTCAATGATGTCACATTGTTTTTAAACTATTCTTCTATTGTTTCTTATCTTATCTCAAAAAACGAGAAAAATATTTATATTCTAATCAAAAGAGTAATTGATTTATAAGTGAAAAGACATTGAATTTAATCCTTATTTCAATAATTTGTTTTGCAATCCCTTTGAGATACCGACGAATGCTTTGAGAGAACCGATGACTGCAATCGTGAGACTCACGTTTGCAAAAACCTTTTGGGGTCATTCACTTGCATTATGATCGGCAATACCTGTCCGCCTGGCTTTAGAAGGGGTCCAAATGGGGACAAGGATTGCATCGATATCGACGAATGTGCTGAAAGACAATACAATTGTATGGAACCGATTGAGAGTTGCATTAACTCTGTTGGCGGCTATTATTGCGAACAAGTGGTCGAACTCATCGCTGAAACAACGACTGCGCCTCAAATTATAGATCCAACCAAATGTGAGCCTGGCTACAGATTCGCAAAACTGACCTATCAGTGCGAAGATATCGATGAGTGCCGTATTGGTCAGCACTCATGCAATTTGGCGACACATAACTGCGTTAACACAATCGGAGCCTTTAATTGTTTTCCAATGATGTCATCAAATCTTGAAGTGGAAGACTGTAGACCCGGATTCAAAAAGAATCGCTGGTCTCGAGAGTGCGAAGACATTAATGAATGCGAAACAGAATATAAGCCGTGCCGTAGAGACCAGTCCTGTCGTAACACAATTGGAAGTTATGTCTGTTATTGTCAGGTCTGTCAACAAATCTGAAAATATTTGAATTAAGATCTTTTATGACTTGAAGGCGGGCTATACTAAAGATGTGGTGACCGGTGAGTGCAAAGACGTTAACGAATGTCAATTGGGAACACATTCCTGCCATCACTCTCTCAGATGTGACAATACTATCGGTTCATTTCATTGCGTTAGAGTCCAAGACTGTGGAACCGGTTATACAATTAATGCCGAAACAGATTTATGCGAAGATATAAACGAATGCGAAATCAATAATCACAACTGTGGTCAAGGATTCGAGTGCAGGAATATTGACGGCTCTTTCAAATGCGATCGAATCAGTTGTCCTCCAAATTACCATTTGTTAAGTGACGGCACCTGTCAGACAGACGAGTGCGGGACAGGAAAGGCCTTCAATCACACTTATAAGAGGTGTATGGATATCAATGAGTGCCTTAACGATCCGTGCGCTGCAAATGAAAAGTGCATTAACACAGTCGGCAGCTATCGGTGCAATAATTACTGCACTCCTGGATATCAACTCAATAAACACGGTATCAATCGTTAGATTTTTATCTGATCCGACAAAACCATTGATTACTTTCAGGGAATGCGTGCGAAGACATCGATGAATGCGAATTAGGGACACATATGTGCACAGGGAGTCAAATCTGTGCAAATAGACCCGGAAATTACATTTGCGAATGTCCTTTGGGTTATGCTCTCAATCAGAACAGAGTGTGTGAAGACATCGATGAATGTCGAAGATATGGATCGACGGTCTGTTCGCCCGACACATCCGATTGCATAAACACTGAGGGCTCGTATCGGTGTCGTTGCAAACCCGGCTTCAAAGAGGACGGCAGCGGACGCTTCTGCACAGATGTCGATGAATGCGAGGGATATCACACCTGTTCTCATAAATGCTTCAATACTTGGGGTTCTTATCATTGCAGTTGTGAGTCGGGGTATAGACTCTCAGAAGACAAGAGATCGTGCGTTGATGTCGACGAATGCCAAGACTTTAAAGAGAAACAGCTCTCCAACAGTTACTATCTATGTATCGGCACCTGTCAAAACACTCCGGGCTCTTTCCGGTGCTCCTGTCCTTATGGCTACAATTTGGACAAAGACAACCGGACCTGCACTGGTATGTCATCCCTTGAATACAAATCCAATATTGAAATAGTGTTTTATAGACATAAATGAGTGCGACATTCAATGTAAGGGTGAGGACCAGATCTGTCTGAACACAAGAGGAGGCTTTAAATGCAATCGAGTCGTATGTCCTAATGGTTATGGAAGGGATATAAATCATAAGAGGTTTGAGAATAAGAGTTAAGTTATAATATAAAACCTATTATTGACTTTCAGTCGCTGTAAGAGAATGTTTGGAACGGCTGTCTGTAACGATCAGTCGTGTGTCTCCAAAGACTTGGCCGAACCGTTAGCTTATTCTTACAACTATTTGACCTTCACATCAAACATGACTATCCCTCCGACCGGTTATCTCGACTTATTCACAATGAGAGGACCCGTCCTATCGGTGACTACGGTTCAGTTTGAATTCAAATTGAATTCGGCAAAAGTGGGCGCTTATGGTGTGGTTCCGGCCACTGAAGAGTACTTCCATTTGAGAAGAGTAGCGTTCAATGAGGCGATGGTCTCTTTGGTTAAACCAATTCAAGGCCCACAAGACATAGAACTTGAACTGGAGGTTAAGTTATATCACGGAAACCTTTACGGCGGGTCTTCTAAAGCCATTCTTTATGTCTATGTTTCAGAACATACTTTTTAGTCATCATTTTATTTCTCATTTAAAACAATTTGAAAAAACATTAAATAAATCAAAATATGTTTCCATTTAAAGCCTAAAATCAAATATAAAATTCAATTAATTACTATTAAGACATTAAATATGTTATACCTAACGAATAGCACAACTATTAGCTCATCATTTGAATAGTGTTTGACAATCAAATCGCTTGAGAAGTATCGCCAACTCGTGAGGAGTCCTCTCTTTGCTATCTTTAATGTATCGATCGGCGCCTAAATCCAGAAGTAATTGAATTGTCTGAATGTGTCCCTCTTTGACCGCCAGATGAAGAGGAGTCAAGTGTCCGATAGTTGTGACACAATTGATGTCGAAATTTAATTCATTTACCAAATATTTGATTGATTTGATTGCATTGGTTTCAGAACCCAAATGTAAACCATTTCTACCCAAAGAGTCGCTCAAAAACGGATCGATTTTTTGTCTTTCAATGAGAAGTCGACTAATATCTGGACAATCATTTCTCAACGATTCCATGAAAGGTGTTATACCACAAGAGTCTCTTTCATCGCATTCATACATACAATTGTCTAATAAGAAGAGAACAATCGATTGTTGGCCAGAAAGAGCCGCCGTATGTAATGGACTTCTATTTATTCTGCTTTTGGTCTGACATATACTTTGGTCACAATCAAAGAGATATTGAATTTGAGGTAAATATCCGGTTCTGACCGCTATATGGAAGGCATTCCATCCGTCTTTGTTCCGGATGTGAAGATTCGCTCCTTTTTCTACCAATAGTTTAACGATATCTAAGTTATTGTCTTTGGTTAAGGACAGCATTAATGGCGTCCAATCGGATCTGTTGAGAGGATCGACAATTGTCTCCTTATTTTTGAGCAAAAGTTGACAGCATTTGAAATGTTTGTATTGAGAACTCAAATGAAGAGCTCTTTTCTCTTCTCTATTACTCTGATTGACATCAATTTGATCGACAAAATCAGTTAAAAGACATTCAATTATTTTAATTGAATTAAATATTGAACACAAATGGAGTGAATTGTCTAATGATTTATCATTTATTACTTCATTCAGTGATTCCAATGATTTTGAGACTGATTTGAATTCATCCAAATTGTCGTTAATAATGATTTTCATTAAATTAGTTTTAATTGATTTCATCTTTTATTTTGAAAAACTCAAGAAATGACTCAAAAAAGTGATTCAGACTTTAAACTCAATCATCTGTTGGTCACATGTTTTGCTACAGACGTAAACAAAACGTAATTTTTTTGCTCTTCATTTAAAAGTCTGTGTTTGGGGCCGACTCTCATACAGTGGGGGCTAAAAGTGGCAACAATTAGGAAAACCCAAAATACGAGTTCAATATTTGCAAGTTTAAAGTCCCTGACATCTGATAAATGAATTTTAAAAATCGATGAAAGGATACGATGAATGTCATACTTATTGTGCAATAATTTAGGACTTATTGAGTCAATGATTGAGTCATTTACCGGTTTGAACTGATTTTGAGTGCACAGCACAACACAGGAGACACGTCAGACACGTGACTAACACGTAATGTTTAGTTTGCTTTTCGTCATTCAAACGACACCTAAACCTGTATTAGTCCTTAAGATAGCAATGCTTTCAATAGACTCCAATTCATAGCCTTTTTGCTAATAATTGGGGAAAAAATATTTTATTTTAAGCACTAAAACATTGGATTTGACTGAACGGAGGTCTAACTTATTATTATTTGTTTAATTTAATTCATTTTTTAAGTTAAATTCAATTCTGTTTTTATATCAATTGAGACACACTTTTATCGTAAAAGTGTTTTGAATTTTAAAGTATTTTTATTTTTGTTAAAAACAAATTCAAAACAAAAGTAAATATTGAAGTTATGTCTCAAAAAGTGTTTAAAGCGAAGACACAACCGATAACTACCGACTATCGGATCACCGAAAAGGTTTTGGGTCTCGGAATCAATGGTAAAGTCGTCGAGTGTTGGCATAAGACTAATGGACAGAAGTTTGCACTCAAGGTATGTCTCATTCACTTCCAAATTGAGTGCATTTCAACCATTTCTATGTTATCTTAACTTTTTTTGTACACCACTCGAGTCTCCCTTAAAATCATTTTAATTGAAATTATGATTATTTGTTGAAAATATAACTTCAATCAAATGACTTGTTTTCAAATAAGTCTTGTATTCAGTGATTTTAAGAGTCATTTTCCTCAGGTTTTCATTAGATTTGATTTTCATTGAATTTTTGTCATATTTTAGTTGAGATAACATAACATTGGATTCATCTCTTGTTTTCAATTTATTCACTCAATTTGAAATATTTTGTCCAAAACAAAGAGTGATACGGGAATGGGTGGGGAAAGGCATCGTAAACAACATTTGTGTCAAAGACTTTGCAGGTATTGCAAAGAGTTTTTGTACCTTAATTGCTCAGTTGCATCATGCAAGTTGCATGCTGACTCATAAATTCTTCTTTATAAATGATTATCT
The DNA here is from genome assembly GCA_034700625.1 of Tectocepheus velatus. Lineage (NCBI taxonomy): Eukaryota > Metazoa > Arthropoda > Arachnida > Sarcoptiformes > Tectocepheidae > Tectocepheus > Tectocepheus velatus. The sequence continues at coordinate 180,822 of JAQIXV010000017.1, read as the reverse complement.
TTCACTTTATAATGTCCTAGGCATAATTCAAGTCTGTCCTCCCTTTGGCTCTCTTCACACTAACCCTCAAAATAATTATAGTTTGAAATTATTAAAAGTGTTTTAAGTGAGTCATTCGCTCAGAATATTATTTATTGTTTAGTTTTTTTTTATTATATATTTCTTGTTATTTGTCGATAAAAAGTCCCAAAATATGAGTTCTGTTGCGAATTATGTCGAATCGATTGCAATGATTGTCTGTTTCGCATCAAATGGGAAAAACTCCAACTCATTGTCTCAACTGAAGATATTATTTCCAAGAATATAATGAAATTCATTTTAGGAATCGCATCACAAATGTGTAGGCATTTACTCACAAATGATGGGACAAAGTATTAACAGTTTTTGAATATTTTTTGTTCGACTTTTAATTATTACTTTATATCAAACGTCTATTAAGTAAATGACATTTCAATCGACAAGACTTGAAGTCTTCAAAAGTGAAATCTAGTTTTAAAGGAAAGTTTTTTTTTCGAAAACATGTTTTGCAGGTTTAGATATGTTTTGATTTTATAATTAAATTAAAAATAATTTTTATATCCTTTGTTTGTCTTTCCAAATAACCTATTGATTGGTTGTATTCATATATTAATAAATCTATCGTTAGTTTAGATAATTTTATTTGCGTATAATCTATGAATGTTTGAAACATTTATGTCTTAAGTCATGTATAAGAGATTTGATTGAATATTGTTTTTGTTGAAAACTTTACGTCAATTGATAATCTGCTCGAATCGATTCAAAACTTCATTGAAATATGGAATTTATTGTAAACAATATTTAAGTCTATTTCAGTACACAATTCGTGATTTGTTTAACGTATTAATAATTTTTAGAAAAATGTTATAAATGTTAAAATCGATAGCATTTTCTCATTGTTATATCGAATAATATATTAATGCATTTTATTTATTATTCCAATTTTCAACTCAAAACCATAGCTCTTATGGTTTGAGATAAAGAGTTGAAGCCTTGAAATGAGTGAAACAAATGCTGATAATCACGAATGGGATATGACTTTCATTCATTTAATTACTGTTTGAGAGACTGCCTTCAATTCAATGATGAATATAGTCTGCAATTCAAATGAAATTCAATTAACAATTAAATGATTAGTCTTTTCCTCAATTTTCATTTTAATCGTATTTATTATCAATTTTCATATAAATAGAGAACTTATTTGTATTGATAAAAGTTTGTTTGAATTGCAATTTGAATGCTATAGTTTTGCTTTTGAGAATATTTGCCTTGTTAAGTGTTATTGTTTTCATATTATCGATCGTTTAAATTGGAATTTCCGAGTATTTTGAGTTTATTTTTCCAAAATTTTTGGTTTTCCAGTAAAACAATAGACAATTGATCGCAAATTTTAGATAATGATTGGCTTTATATCTATTGAGTGGTTGTTTCAGTATATTATCGAAACGAAGAATCGCTCAGTCATTACATCATTACTTGAAAAAGTTTTCCATAAGTAGTGGTAAGTATTGGTTTGTCCCCATTTTGTCGGGATTGACATCAAAGGCCAGACTCCATTCCTGTGTAAAGTTTGCATTAATTGAGGTTTTGTTTACTTGTGTTGAAATTTTTTGCGATTGATTCCCCAAAATCAATTTCTGGAATGATTTAAGCATGCTAAATTATGAACAATACACATTTTGCACTATTTTATGAAATATTATCCAAAAGAATTCGTTTGTTTTAGTTTTCGGATCCTTTTATGAACTTTTTATAAACATTTTTCGCAACGCTTTCAACAATAAACGAACCGCTTCTCAAATATTAGACAATTAAGAGATTTCTCAAAACATATGAAACTTTGTTTTGAATTTTTTGTTTCAAAATATTTATGCCTTGAGTTTATGCTCAGAACTGTTGGCCCGAAAAGTGCTTTTCTCAGCACATCATTGAATCCGTTCTAATCATTTGTTAGACAAATACCATTGGAATTGCCTTATATTGAAATCGGGGCTAAATTTTTCGATTAGATGTGTATTAAGGGAACAAATCTGTCACTAAACTGAATCTTGATTTGAATGCCAACAAAAATAATCAAATTATATGAACTGTGATCTCATTATTATATAATTGACTTAATTTTGGATCTGTTGTGAACTCTATTATTATTTTGAACTCCAATTTGAAGTTAATTATAGAAAAGCATTTAAGTGTTGAACAAATCGTTATGTAAGGCCTTATGACTCGATTTGAAACCTTATATTCCTATTACTCTATGCGTTAATCAAAGAAATATTTGTCTGAAATATTTATTTTTACATTTGTTTCGTAGGTTTTACGCGATAGCACTAAAGCTCGTCGCGAAGTGGAGCTCCACTGGAGGGCCAGCGGTTGTAAACATATCGTTAATGTCGTCGATGTCTACGAAAACTCTTATGGCGGACACAAATGCATTCTCGTTGTTATGGAATGGTTTGCATTTTGATTATCACTTGATTTCAATAAAAACTAATTGTTTTTTATTTGATGTATAGTATGGAAGGCGGGGAACTGTTTCAGCGAATCCAAGACAGGGCTGAAAATGCTTTTACGGAACGGGAAGCCGCAGAGATTATGCACGACATCTGTAAAGCCGTTCAATACCTCCACTCTATGGATATCGCTCACAGAGATGTCAAACCAGAAAACCTTTTATACACCCGAAGCGATAGCTTAGGAGTCCTTAAGTTAACTGATTTTGGTTTCGCAAAAGAAACGTCAAACACATTATCGCTTCAGACACCGTGTTATACACCATATTATGTGGCGCCAGAGGTTTTGGGACCAGAAAAATACGATAAGAGCTGGTATTCAATCATTTTTTAGTTGTTTTATTTGTTCTAATAATTGTCTTGTCTTTGATTTCAGCGATTTGTGGTCTTTAGGAGTAATTATGTATATATTATTGTGCGGTTATCCACCCTTTTATAGCAATCATGGGTTAGCCATCTCTCCAGGAATGAAGAAGAGGATCAGAGCGGGTCAGTACGACTTCCCAGATCCTGAGTGGAGACACGTCTCAAAAGATGGTCTGTATTTCTTTGGTTTCTGTTTTGCATTTTATTAACTATTGTTTGTTTGGATTATAGCTAAGGATCTGATTAAAGGTCTATTAAAGACAGATCCGGCCCAACGCCTGACCATCGAAAATGTAATGAAACACAATTGGATTGCAGTAAGTCTTCCATTAAATCAATTTTTATCGCTTTCACAAAACATTTCACTCAAAATAAAATCCAATTTCAAGACTTAATAATCGATTTGTTTTATTGAAGAAATAATTTGATTTATTGCTATATATTTGGATTCATTTAATAGACGTTTAGTTTTTGTCTGTAGTGCTCTGTAGTGCTCTCAACCCTATTATTATTGACATTCCGTCCTTTGAGTTGACTTTTGAACTCTTGTTTATTGTATAATATTTGTAATAATTATTGTTTTATATGTTTTATATCCAGCGCTACGCAGAAGTGCCGCAAACGCCACTCCATTCGGTGAGAGTCCTTCGCGAAGATCAGGAACAATGGCCTGAAGTCCAGGAAGAGATGACTCAAGCCTTAAGAACAATGAGAGTAGACTTTGAGGATCAATTGACTCTTAAAAATCTTGAGACAACTAATAATAAGTTACTCGAAAAGAGAAAATTCAAAGGAAAGCGTTAATTATCGAAAATGCTGTTCATTTTATTACAATTTTATTACTTAATAATTAGTAATAAAACATCAAAACTATTGGCAAACACTTACAACAGTGATAGTCATTATTCGACTTAATTATAGTCACAAAATATTTGTTATTTTTGTTTAAATAACTTTCAAATAAGTGACTCTTAAATGGTTTTTATTCCTATAAATCATTTTTAGTTTAAATACTTCTCGACTTCTCTTCGATTATTAACATCTTCTTTGAAGTTAAAGTTTTTCATTATATAACAAAATGTCGAATATTTTAATCAAATGTTTTACAAAAAAAAAGTTTTATTCATTTTTGAGACTTATTTTATAAATCATTATTCGACGAAATGTGTGGACAACGAATTCTGTTCATTAAATTCATTTAAATAAATAAATATTCAAACATTGCCTTAATTTTTGTGTTTACAGTCATTTTGTTTTAGTTTTCATTTATTTTTGAAGAATTTTTGGAATTACTTTGATTTTGACGACTCTTTAACTACCGTTTAATGACTTTATGTTAATCTAATCAATATTTTTCAAAAAATAATAATGAAGTAATTAAAGCATAATATAAGCATGGGAAATTTATTGGTAATTTGTTAAAAAAGGTATCAGAATAACAGATATTAGTTAATATATTCCTAGTTTTCAAATTAAACTCCTGTAGTGAGCCTGTTGTGAGTACTTCAACTCTGACATAATTGTCGGAATAATTTGAATTAATTTCCAATCATTTAGTTATTGTTTGACAGTAATCAAGATTTTGATAAATTTTGTCGATTTTGCGAAATATTTATCAGATTTTCATTTTCTAAAGTATCGATTATCTGATGGATTCACTTTATTTCTCAAAATAAACGGAAATGTATTACAATTTTAAGACGATATCAATTACTGAACTGAATCTTCTCAAAGATATACAACTCATTAAAATTTCTCTTTAATTATTAGTTTTGAATAATAATTGAGTTCTTCGGTTAATAATATGTTTGAGACTATAATCGTCTATAGATTTAATTGAAAACAGTTTATGCCTATAATTAAAAGGAAGCTAATTTACCCCTCTCCCCTACTCACTCAAATACAAACTGGGTTATTTCACCTCAATTAATTCAACCTTGGTCTTTAGACATCCACACGTGAAGGTAACAAATAAGGTGTTTGACCTCAGATAAAAGGAATGCATATCTCACATAACTTTGAACTAATATTGAAAAATCGAGATCTTGCTCAGTTTGTTTAAAAATAAAGAGATTATTAAATCATAAGTCATTTTACTTTTGTTTGATTTGATTTTAATGTCTTTTGAAAAAATAGACTTAAAAATGAGTGAAAATCATTGGTTGGAAAACCAATCAATTTATTTGATATAATCCACGAAATCTAAGAACCAATGCATAACTTTAAGGTTAGTTCAGATTCTAAAGAAGTTTTGTGAAGGAATAGTAAAGACTTCTTCATCTGAAAGGTTAGTGTCTCTATTCGTCGCTATTATTCATCAATTTTTCAAAACCTCAAAAACCAATCAATGGTTGAATTATTTTGTTATTAAATGATCATTAGTTTTGAAGATTCTCTTAAATAACAATTGATTTGACACTGAATTGAGTCAATATTTTATGTTTGGATTGGCTTTCAGTGTCTCACAAATAATTGCACTCCTTTTCCATTGAAATGTTTTCTCAAGTTTTACTCAAAAGTCACCAAAAATTTTGTCATTTTTTTGTTTTGAGAAGAAAAACAATTCTCTCCAATGACTGTAAAAATTGTTAAACAATGGGAAATATGGGACACAACCGATGCCTCGCATATGAATATGAGTCCCAATTAACTGATTCACTCCTTTAACGGTCTATTTGTTATAACTATAGCCTAAAAGTCTATCAATCAATCAATTAATATAAGATCTCTTCTCTCGTTATAAAAACTGATCGGTTGTTGTCCTCTGTTTGTCAGTCTCTTATTGAAAACTCGTTGAGATTATTATCTAATCTATAATATAATAACTGATCCTAATATTAATCTTACAAATTCTCAAATAATGTTTTCATCAAATTTTGGGAGAATTTCCTTTCGTTTTAATCGTTAAATGATTTTTATAAAACAAATTGAAGTCAATGTCCGAAAAGTTTTCTCATCTGAAAAATGTTTAACGAAATTCACTTCAAATTATATGACTTTTTCTAACGAAAAACAGAAATAAAAATACAATTAATTATTATTTAATGTTTTTAGTTATGATTTATTTGATTAAATCAATATAATTAAATTTATTTTTATATTTTTCTTATTACTATTATAAATGCTCAGCATTTGAATCAAATTAATAGCAATTTTTTTATTTTGTGAGCCTTTCCTTAATTTTTTTTTAATAAAAGAAGAAATATATTCGGGTTTTAATGAAACGAATTAATGTTTGAAATAACTATATTTATAACAAATATTAAAGTAAATGTTTTTTCAATTTTATTGATTAGTTTTCAATTAAATATTAGTTCAGACGGTGTTTGCTATCGACAAACATATGAATGATTGGTTACATACAAAACAAACAAAACTTTATTATATAAATATGGGTTAAAAATAATTAATTTTGTATAAAAGTAATTTTTATTGAAAATTGAAATTATTCTTTAATTTCCTCTTTTGATAAGTTTTTTCAAATAAATTGGAAAACAATTTCTTATTTGTTGTAATTTTTTTCCCAATTTTTGTTCACAAAAAGTAATGAAATATCGAATAATATTTCTATTATTATCATTGAAATGAACTGAAAGAACCCAGAATTGAGGTTTCAAATTGGACAAGAATCAATTTCAAAATGCTTTTACTCTTTTCTATACAGACTTTAATCAATTTAACTTTTATTAGATTTCTTTCAACTCAACTCAACTCAACTCAAATCATATTATAATTCAATTTCTATTTTTGAGAAAATAATTTGATTTTTTAAATTGATTTTTGATTTGTTGTCGATTCGTATGACAATAATTGAAAGGATAAGAAATATTCTGAGAAACCTTTCGATGCCTTAAATTATTTGAGAGAAAAAAGTTTAATATTATTCCAGTGTTTAGTGTTTTGTTCGGTTCGTTAATTCAATCAATTTATTTGATAACATGACATATATTTCATTACTCAGTTTTGTTTGTCTTCATTTGTTGTCTATGTTTTAGTTCAAGAAATTAGTAAATATTTTTTCATTTCATTACCGAAATATTTATCTGATTTTCCAACAAATCAAACGATAAAAACATTTAAAGAAATGCATTTATTATTGAAGTTTTCGCAAAAACCAAATAAAAGTTTCCCACAGTTTTCGTCAAAACATTTTTTTTATCGCGAAATTCAAGAGTTTTGTTGAGTTTTTTTGTGGCAAACAATAACTGTATGTTTCGTTTGTCGAGCGCTGCGAACAGAATAAGCCCTTCAGAAAAGGTCACAATTATTTCACCCGAAAAGTTGTCTTTGAAATAGACTACACATGTAGTGAGTGACTGATAAGACTCTTCCTTTGATTCATTTTATGCGGTACTAAACAATCCTAAAGAAAGGCTTTGGTTTTGCATTTTTTTTAATGACAACTAATTTCCTGATATAATAACACATATTTTCAAAACTCATTTCCGTTCGTTTCAATTGACGAATGAATATATAATTAAAAAAAACGTTTCTAAACAAAAGTTAGCCATTCATTAGGAAAGGTAAACATAACCGACAATTGACTAAACAATGTTTTTCATTATATTAAGTAATTATCGATTAATTGATCAGTTGTTTAATAAAAGTGTTTAAACAAAACCAATTCATTATTGATTAACAAAAGCTATTTTGTGTCTAAAATACAGACAAATAGTGACTAATAGTGTGATCGCTATTTAATTATCATTAAATGCAAGGAAAACGACTAATAAACTGTAAAGTGTTTGGTACTGATTGACGATAATCGAGGCAAAAATTCAATTGATTTCTTTTCCATTCTTTTAATTGAATTGGATTCTAAAATTATCATGGTATTTGTTCCGACGCTATTGTCTGATGGGTTTGAACCTAAAATTAGAGACGATTCCTGTTTAGAGACCCAAAGCTCAGCCTTTGAACGGACTGATGAACAGTATTTCCGATATATTTTAGTAATTTCTTTGGGTATAAAAGCGATAATAATATAATAAAAAAAATAAAAAAAATTACTTTTAATTAACTTTTGATTCTTTTGTTTTGCGTCTGAACTCAAAAATAGATTTTGAACTTTGAGTTGAAATCATCTAAAAAACCAATGAATGGATGAAAAGTGTTTTATCATAACTTTTATTATTTTTAACGAATAAACTCAATGTTCACTCAAATTCTGATTAATATTTTTTGACAATTTTGGGCAAAAAAAGTGAAATATTTGTATTATTAGTACCGAAACATCAATAATAAATCATTTAATGATAATATTTTATGAATCAATGATTAATAACTTTTCAAACGAAAAGTCAGGCATAAAATTTGGTCCACAATATACTTATTGTGAACTATTTTAAGCGTTCAGTCAATTCTCACTAATCTTTTCAATAATTTATTACAAATTCGTTACGCATTTCACAACTGATTAAAATATTTTACGTTTGGTTTCAAACCTCAAACCATTGATCGATAATTGGATTAAAATTTTTGTTGATTTTCCAAATATTTATAGCATTTCTGATTGACTTAAGAATAAAACAAATCTTTATAGCTCTGGTTCTCTCTCTCTCTCTCTCTCTCTCTCTCTCTCTCTCTCTTCATTTTTACTGATCAACTGATAGAAAAGTAATTAGATAATTCAATTCCCATGACTTAATTGTGGAATTTGAATATCCCTGGTTATCAATTAGCTGTCACTTTGAAATGAACCCAACTTTTAATTACAGACAAATCTGATAAAGAGCTCAACTAATGGACAGAAATAGTATTCTTAATAAATTATTAGACGAATAAATGACATAATAATTGATAAGACATTATTAGCTCTGATTTTGAGATTTATTTGCGATTAAGAGTAATAACAGATTATATAATACATGAGATTATGTTTACTATAATTGAAAGTAATGTGACTTTTCATAGAATTAATGGTCAGATAAGTCTTTCGTCGTTATTGTTATTCCAAACGACGATATTTTCGTTACCGATCTGTCTATTCCTGGCTCTAAAGTTATTCAAATTTGATTGATCTCGAGTCTGATCCCGAGATATGTTATTAATGTTTGAATGCTTTTTGTGCAAATCGTCGGCCACTTCGGAGGAATGGATCCAATTGTGGGTACCATTTGGCTGAGCTATTCGTCTCAATTGCTGTCTGCGAGTCGTCGGCTCTGTACGAGTGTTGCAGTCAGTGAAGTGCTGGCGGTTGTGCTGATGGGTGTCCATCAGTTCACTTGTGTTGAGAGAGTCGGTGTCCCCCTCGTGATCATCACAACAGTTGTTATTAGGATTCGGGTTATTATTGGCATATCTGGGCATAAATGTGTTGACACTGGAGGCGGCGCCGAACGGCAGCTTTCTTCCTGCCGTCGGGTGATAGTGACCCCTTTGGCAACACCACTCGCGGCTCGCTTTGTTCACATCGCGGAACAGCCACGAAGACGAACAACTGATACAATGACAACACGTCGGCCCGAATAGAGGTGCCGGTGCTGTTATCACGTTAGGTGTGGGTCTGGGGTTTGTCTCTGGATTTGGCTCAACGGCTGTCCGGAAATAACGTGAGAGGTCCTGCTGGTGGTGCGCCAGACGGTACTGATGCCTCTGCCAACGGAGCGCTGCCTTCTCAGCTTTTTTCCAGGACCGGTACTCATCGCACATATCACGACATCTGACAGACATCGCGACCACAATCAGACACAGAATAGAAAGAGCACAACACGAACCGATCAGAATGTAGGCCAACCTCTCTGTGGTCAGCCTATAGTTAGCGCCCGGATAGTCAGCAAATCCATCGGGAATTGTATAGTTTGGGTTTAGGGCAGAGTTATCCACGTAATCAAAGTCTGAATAATCGGTTTTATTGGTTATGCTTTCTGTGGAACTGTAAGACTCTTCTGAAGTCTTTTTCTTATTTTTATTGGATCTCAATATAGTATTGTCTGTAATGTAAGGCTCGTGTGACTCAATACCTGTGCTTTCTCTGAGACCGTTGATCAGATTAATCGAATCGTTGGACTCACTGGAGCTGTCAGTTGACTGATTGTTAACCCGTGACGACCAGTCAGTGCTTTTGTTTGTGTTTTTGTCTGCTATTGTAGTCGACATCAATACTGTCGGCGTTTTTGTTGTTGTTTTCGGTCCTCGAGTTGTCCTCTTTGTTGACGTTGGGCTCGATTTAGTCGTATTACCATTACTTGTGACGATTGTCTTAATCTTTAACTTTGTGTACATAACTGGACGGACAGTGGTTGTGGTCGGAGTAGTACTCTTCAGCACTAGTACTCGAGTGGCACTGGAAGTTGTTATTAGACTTATGCTGTTCGGTGTTGTGATAGCTATGGTTGGCTTATTTGAAGGAACATTGACTCGAACAGAGGGGAGTCCATCGCTGTAGACAAACTGTCCCACATTTGGTCCAATATTACTCGAGTCAATGTGAAAGTGGTTCACACTATTAGCTGAAGTCACGTAAGGCTTGTGAGTACTGGTCTTAAAACGATTTGGCGTTTTATAGTTACTCTCATCGAAAGGGTTGTCTGTATTCGGTTTGTTCGGTAACAAAGCGAACAGATTAGGTGCCGGAGTGTAGATATTTGTCTGATCCAATTCATCCCTCTTTGCGTCCAACTCTGCTTTGAGAAGAGTCGCCAAATCTATATTACGGGGCGTTTCTTCTGCACTCTTAGGGCTTTGCTTTTGTGGAGTCATATGAGTCGTATAATTGGCTTTTGTCTTAATCACAGAACTGCCGGCGTGTATGCGGTTCTCATAAGGAGCTGATGGCGGAGATATAGACGATGTCAGGTAATGGATAGTCCCGTATTGCACTGGTATACGGAATTTGGGCGGATTCACAGCATCGATATATTCATGGGCTATATCTGGAGGTAACCCCAGATCAGTGTCTTCTCTTTTGTCAGCGTTTTTGTCGAAAACTTTTAATATGTTTTTCAATAAATGACTTGAGTTTGTGTTTGGGTCGGGTTTGACACTAACGTATTTGCCATCAGTCGACCTGACCCATGTCAACTGTGAGGCAGAACTGGCACTCAAAAGTTCTTCGTCAAAGGTTTCATTAGCACTACCTGTGCTCGCATTCAACTTTTCATATCTAAAATCAGATTCTGTTGACTCAATAGTCTGGTTGTGATCCAGAGTCCGATTATCAGCTTCGAAGTCAATATCAGAGCCAATGGTCGTGAATGAGTTGACGAGAGGGTAACCCAATGCACACAACATTAAAAACGATGCGATTGAGTGTAAATGGCACAACATTTCCACATTATCTCAAATAATAATTTTTCAAACAAAAAAATTCACGAATCGATACTTAACGACAGTTTAGTAGAGAAATAGATTTCAATGTTATGTAAATCAAATATAAGTCAAATGTTTTTCTGTAAAAAATAATTTTTTCGTCATATTTATCGCTTAAGCCTAGAGTGGAGCTAACAATTCAAAGTCAAGTGTTGAGGAAGTCTTGCGTCGATAAACATTAAATGAACCAAATTTTTGGGTGTCTTCACACAAATGCATTTTCTTCGTTACTTACAAATGTTTTTGATGTGATTTTCTGTCAAAATCTGTTACTTCAAAGCAATTCTCGTTAATTCAAGACTTGATTTGTGGACACAATTCAGATGAGCACTGATTTCGATGATTATCAAAGTTTTGATAACTTTTTTTGTTGTGTAGAGTCAGACACAAACTCATACTTAAAACTTCTTTGACTTCACTTTATTTGATGAAATGTTTTGACTGAAAAACATTTTTTGACAAAACATTTGATAATAAGAAGAAAAATTTAATCGCAATTACTGTTAGAAAAACACCAAAAAGAGGCCAAATTTGACACAAATTTATAACATTTTAATAGAAACAAAAGAATTTTAAAAAAGTACTTAAAAAATGGTCTGAAAGTTGAATGAATTTATATAAAAGATAACTTTCGAGTGTTTTTCACAAATCGTCAAAAATATATTTAAAACAAAAACAAAAAAATGTTTTTCAACTTTCAATTGAGAATCACTTCTAAAAACAAACTTTTCTTATTTGTTGCCAAAACTAATATCAAAAGATATTTTTTCAAAGCAGTCCTCAAACAATCAAAAAATCAATAAAAATAATAACTTTTTTGATTTAAAAAAAATATATCAGATATTAGTTTGAAAACACATTTAGTTTCAAAAAAAAAATATTCATAAAATAGTTATGAGAATCAAATTATTGAATGAATCGTTAGAAGCGGTGTTTGAAACAAATTCTGCAGCAGTTCTGAAGTGAAAGAGAGACAGATATTGGAGAGGGAGAGCTCTGGCAGTGTATGTCAGGCCCACATATTTCGAAAAAGCAGGAATTGACGGTTGAGTGGCAGCACAACCATTGCTTGCGATTCCGAAACACAACGATTAAAGTCAGTCAACTATATGAGTATATGACTGGATATGACTTGATATATGAAAATATAGTTTATTAGAAGTGTCTGTTCCTCTGTTTGAGTCTCACTATTCAATTCGTATTTAAAACATTTTGTGTTTGCATTTTAAAGCGCAAAACGCCGGCCAACAGACCAATAGAAGTTGTAATAGCACTCCCTTTAGGGCAGGTTAACAACACTTGACATAAGAAAAAGTTTTTTCAATTTCTCGAATGTTTTGTTTTTTACAAAGAAATACATTTTTTGGTTTAAATTAATTTTCTATTATTACTCTTAACTGTTCTTATTTTACACGGAATTCATATTTCAATTAATTAATTGATAGTTTGAAACCCCAATCAATTTGAACTCAACTCAACAAATGCTATAGTATTTGCACAGAAGGCGAACGACAAACAGTCTCTTCAATTAATAGTTTATTATAACTTTATTGAGCAACGCATCTCTTTGCAAGATAAGTCTGATTGGCTAATTATTCATTGAAAACGAAATAAATTAGAATTGCAAATAGTCTAGATCACTTTAAATCACTTTTTAGTTTTGATGGGTAGTGGAGTAAACTGATTCCGTGCACATCACTGACTCACTAACTAGAGTTGGATTAAGTGTTGAAGTCATGCAATATCGCGAGTATTGACAGCCCTTTCAGATTCTTGGTATTAATGAAACACTTATTTTATAACATTTCAAAATTAGTAACAAAATTAACGTCATTTTTAGCCAAACGCTTATTTTGGTATTAAATTCACATCTCTTTACCCTTTATTCTGTTCTAAACTTCTTATTGAAAAATCAAATTATTTTTCACTTATTTGAACAAAACGTAATAAAATGCAAATATAATGATTGAATTGAAACCTGAAAATCAATAATCTGTTGGCAATTGAACTTTTTTTTAGTATCACTTTAGAGCCCATTCTGAATATCAAATGTAATTTTCTTTACTATTCCTTAACTTTTATTACACTTTTCTGTTTAGAATTTTTTTTGGATTATTGTTTTATAATATGTTTTTTTCAATATTTTTTTCTCAAGTCATTACCAATTATTGAACCCTTGAATCCTATTCTGTGCACTAAATCATTGTTCAGCAAAAAGCAAAACTTGTGTAACTAATGCTCACTCAAAGCCAATACTGAATATAAGAAGAGTTAGGATTTTGTGGGAATTTTCATCGAAAATCTTGTGTGAGATTTATTGGCGTTAAAGACCTCTCGTTGTGAGTCATTGACTGCCAATTATTGAATTTCCTATCATTTAATTTATTGGTAACTTCTGTCCACTTTTACCTTAAAATCTGATGAACTAATTTATAAATTGGTTTACTATTCATTTAATTGACACTAAATTCAATTATAATTAAAATTTCAATCAATTATTGCTCTAAAATAAAAATTTTTAAAGCTTTGGCAAGCTTAATTAAATTGTTAATTATAGCATCTTGTTCATTATCATAATGCTGTAAAACTAGATATAACTCATTTAAACAAAAGAAAGAATTGAATTAAGAGTAAAATAATTTAATGTTTTTGTTATTTTTAGTGAAAAAATGAACTTTTTTGTGAATTAATGCTATTTTAATAACTTTTGAAAGAAATTATTTTTTCATTGTTCGGTGATTTGAAATTCAAGGCACAAGTCTTAGACCGTAATTATATCTTAATGTGTCTGAAAATTAACTAATAGAGTGGTTATACAAACAAAACTTTAGATTTATTTTTGATATTATTTAACGCATAATACATAAAATGATAGTTTTAACGATAGAATGAACAAGAAATAAACAAGGCAATTTTGGGCAGCTAACAAATTATTCGTAAAGTTATAAAACAATTATTAAAAGTTTAGTAAATAAATGAGAAATATATTAAAATTTGTTGATATAAACATTTGAACCATTTTGTTGATATACTCTAGTTAGACAAACTTCAAAAATACAAATGAAATGATGGATTGAGTGCGGGTTCATATCGTGATAAGTGTGAACTTAGTGGAAGGGCACTCATTGTGGGCACTCATTCACAATTGGATATTGTTCTGAAGCCTTCATATATTTTGTGGTCGAAATCGGGTCTCGTATTAAATCAAAAATATTTGAAACACTTTTATTGTGAGCATTGATTACCCGCTTAATAAATATTTACTAATAATTTATTGGAGTAATGACTTTCGGGGTATATATTTAAACTCAATTTTCAAGAAAAAAGTATCGATTCGTAAAATTTTTTTTAAAATAACGATTAAATAGACATCAAATTCAATATCGATTTATTTTAACCCAAAATCTATCAAATATTGATGGAAAGAGTGCTAAAAATATCGGCATAATTACAAAATTAATAATTAAATTGTGATAGATTATTATTTCAATATTTTTCTTTGTTTTTCAATTAAACTTTTTAAACCGAAACGATATTTGATTTTTTTATTGGTTTTATTTTCACATTTTTTAACGATTTGGAAAAAAATATCTGATTTAATGACATAAAAAATGACTCAAATTATCCCAAAGCGTAAAAAAATATTCCGTAAAATTGTTTTATTTAATGGATTATTAACTAATATTTTCTTCAAACGGAATCATCAATTCAATGGAGATTTTTGGTTAAAACCACTTTTGAAAAAACTCTTAAACCATAACTAAAATCATCATTCATTTGAACGGTTGATCTGTGAATAAAAATAGAAGAAAAATGAGTTGTATTTCGATAACAATTGAATTACTGAATACTTATTTTGGTCTATAAAACATTATAACGGAATATATGTCGGATTTCGTGGCCTATTGTCCGGTCAATGAGAATATAAAACTGTTTTATGTCTCAATACGTCTCAATTATTTAACAAAAGACGAAAAAATTATAATCCAGTGAATCATAAGAACAAAACTGTAAGAGATTTTGTGTTAATAACAAAATGAGAAATGGCTTCTGTATATTGACTGACATCTCATTTTTGACTCAATCGCTAGTAATACCTGAAAATGAGTTTCTATTGAAAGAAATGTTTCATCTTTTGTTATCTTCAGTATAAAAGTTTTGGTCAAATGAGAGGAAAGTACTTCTTTTTAGATGCAATCCCTTTATCTCATTGAATGACACAATTTCTAAAGCAATTGAATGAATTGCAAAACAGTTATCAATCGATTTATTAAATAAGAATAAAAGTAAAGAGAAATCGTTTAATATATTAATGAAATGTTTAGATTTCTTCTCAAAGAATCAAAATTTATTATATTTTGTGGAAAAAATTGCGGAAAGAGGTTAAGAATAAAATCAAATAAAAGATGAAAACTATGAAAAATCATATTAAGGGGAAATAGACTACAATTCTTCTCATTAGATGTGAATGAACTGAACCATTGATTAGAGTGTAAAGAAATTTACGGTAATTCCAAACTTTCAGGACTTTTATTATTGTTTTTTATCTCATTTTTTATTTTTAGCTCAAATTCTTTTAAATACTTTTTATGGTTTGACTTAATCTTTAAAACAAATACCAAATCGATTGGATTTAATTGAATTTGAAGTTTAATTTTTGTTTTACAGTAAAAAAAAGAGATATAAATAATTTTATTTTTATTATATTTTATTTCGATTCTACAAAAACTGAGTCATTTGAAAACTATAACGAAAAATAGCATTCTTTAAGATAATTGGAGGACCGGTAGCTAAAAATAATAGACACACGATATCTAAGTTTTACATAAATTACTTTTTTTGTAAACAAATTGAAGAATATTTTTTGAAAATGTTTTCAATTATTAGAGTTAATAACCGAACTCTTATTCAAAAATATGTTTTTCCTTTGTTTGACAAACACTTGGATTAAGTCTTTGTTGTTGTGTTTGAGAATCGGTTAAAGTTTGACCCAATCTCTGTTGAAAGTAGGCCTCATCTCAAGCCTTAATCAACTAAAATGTTTGTAATGGGAAGTCATTAACAGCCATTCTATTGATTGCGTGCAATCGATAGCAATACAAATCAATGGTATTATAGTTCATAACATTTCCCGAAATTTTTTGTTCTTTCATTTTGACTGATATTTCATTGAATGAGAAATAATTGATTGATTATCGCATTGATATCGCAATGACTTATATATATAACTTCTGACACTTTATTCATAGAATCTCTAATCAAACGATGAACTCAGATATCATATAATGATTTGTAATACTTATAGATTAAAAATATTGGTTCCGTAATAATTGTTTAAAAAAAAAGTTTCTATAAAACAAAATTTGAAGCAAAAGTATATCAAATTTTATTTTCTTGACTTTAAATCATTTTATAATAATCTTTAGATTTTATCTTTTTATCATTTATTAAGTTTTTTCTAAAAACACTTTCGAGACTTTAATTGCGTTTTTGTACACAATTTGTTTGGGTTTTTTGATGAAAGCCTTTCCTTTAGATTATTTGTTTGCCATTAAATATAAATTACTTTTTTTGTGTTTCGCAAAGTCTTCAGTTTTTCTTAGACATCAATTAAGACAACAGTTTTTGCTTTGAGAGACAATTTCCGAGAAATTGGAAAAAGTTTTATTGACTATCGACTGCATTCATGTCTTAAACTGAAAAACACTTTCATTTAATAATTGAAATAACTTTACGGAACATTCAATTCAGTATATAATTTGATATTTTCAATAAAATGATTGTCATATTGAGTGACTTTGAATCTAAAATTTCTAAAAAGTGAAGAAATGCCTATAATTTTGTTGTATATAAATAGTAATAAATAAAATCGATTGGATAACCCCTAAGCAAGATATCTGACAAAATTGAGTCTCAATTTTCTAAACTCTTAACCACAACATTAATATAGCGAACAATTGTTTGAAAAAACTATTCTGTCCTCTGATTGATGCAGTTTTCAGACAAAAAAACTGGATTTCCTTTTGTAAACAAGTGATGGATAGTAGAGAAAAAGGTTAACAAAATCATCGATCGAATCGATTTGAGACAAACAAATCCGATTATTTTCAGTCAAATCAAATGATTATATCTATTGATTGTTTGGTTATATAGAAACCAATGCATAGATTCTGAAGAAATTAAGATTTCATTTCGTGTGGTTTCGCTTCTCTGAACCTACAGTCAAGTGAATGCCATTAAGTTTTTTTTGACTCTACTATTGATTGACCAGATCTTTGAAGACGTCAATCACCGTTAATATGTGGGCAGAGATTGTTTTGATATGTTTTGCCAAACATTGCATTCATTAGACTCGAGATTTTGTATCAAAAACAAAATTGATATCAATTGGCAATTGATTTATAAAAGGGAATACATGTTTGCGTCTATACTATCATTGAATTTGAATGACTTGACAGTTGACCAAAGGGGACATTTCACTCTTATTTCAGTTAAGTTTCAATTTTAAACATTTTCTTACCTTTCCTTTACTCAAAGCCTTAGTAATCAAAATTCAGATCCAATTGAGTGAACTAAGCTCCTGGTCATTGTGAGAGAGACAAGTCTTTGAGGGAATTCTATGTGAGACTATTTCTCACCAAAAAATAGGGAAATGTGGCGTAAAATATGTAATAATTAAAAAGTTGTTTGAATTACTCGATATATCCTATTATTTATTCAAAATAATTAAAAAGGAATGACTTTTGTTGACACAAAACCCATGAAATCCCGGTTCGAGTCCTGAACTCTAATTAATATTCAAATTCAATGTTTTTTATTATAACTTCAAAATATTTTTTTTATTGAAAGTAAACAAAACTTTTTAATTAATAAAATTCAAAATTAATTTATTTGTTTATATCATACAAATTGTTTTAATGAGACCTATAAGTAATTATTAGTTGAGTGGAGAGCACTGGAGAGCACCCGATAATCACTAAAAGTTTGATTAAAAATCATTTTTCTCTTTGGAGTCAAACAAACAATGAGTTTACAAAAGCGTAAAATTAATCGAAAATTAAATTAAAGTCGAAATTCAGTTCTCGACCAAAAAATATGAAAAAAAGAGATATTCAATGAAAAAAAGTTTTAATATATAAACAATATTTTGATTAATAAATGAAATATAGTTTTTAATCAAAACAATATATTTTTTGTCAAAATATGACTTCAAAACAAATGGATTTCATTTCATTAGAAAATTAGGAATAAAAGGATTGAATTTAAATTAAATATAAGATTTAACTCAAAATTATGTCTAATATAATGTTTTGTAAAACTTAAAAACAAATTAATTAAAATCGCTTTCGTCTACTGTTTTGTCGCTTTTCTTTAGGCTTTTCGGGTCTATTCTCGTGACTCATCTCATGCCTCATCTCAGGTCTGTTCTGTTTTTCATTTCTGTCCCTATTCTGTGGTCTGTCCTCAGATTTTTCGTATCGTTCGGGTCTCTCATGTTTTTGGGGTCTCTGTTGGGGTTGGCTCTCAGTTCTGTGAACGGGAAGAGGTCTCTCAGATCTGTCCATTCTTTCAGTTCTTTCATTGATTTTAGGATTCCTGTCGTTTCTCTCAAATCGTGTCTCTCTATCCCTATGACTGTCCCTATTATCGCGTCTCCTTTCCGGACAAATATTCTTTTTGTGGCCAATTTTACCACAAATACGACAACCCCTTCCAGTTGGGGGCAAACCGTTAGTCAATTGATGTCTATTGAAGAAGTATTCGGTCCAAGTTCTGTACCGGTGCTGATCGAACGCATTGTTCGAAGGAATAGAACCAAAAAGATTGCGTCCCTTAACGAATGCAGTCCTTATAAATACAGCCATTTGTGCGGAAACACCGGCTCCCAAATTGTGAGACAATAGGAAAGGATCTGAAAATAATACAAATGAGTCAAAAGAAATTAGACAATAGTTATGTATACCTTCGATAGCGATTTTACTTCCGGTCCACATCTTCTCAAGTCTTTTAAGAAGAGAGAACTGTCGACAACAGATCACATATTCGTCAAAATTAAATATTTGTGAATAGTATCGCAAAAAGTTAACAAAGAGTTGAGCGACTGATTCATTATTTTGCGGACGTTTCCAATAGTTAGGCAGAGAATCCAAGTCATCGAAATACCAGGTGTCCCACCCGTCCACAACCCTTTCCTTTTTGTGCTCCAGACCTACCTCTTGGAGGACAGGAATAATCCTTTTTTGTTGCAAATAATGAATTGTCATTAAAGTGTAGGCATAAGAGGAAAGGCTTCCGCGGGAGGCGTCGCACATATCGCACGTCTGTATCGGATAATCAATAATTTAGTGAATAATAGAAAAACAAACAATTATTTACTTTTGCGAAATGTTTGACAACAAATCCAAGGATTGCCACTCTTGGGTCGATTTGGGTGTAAGCGCTCAACATCTCAGTGTTATGTATGGCCAGAATATTGTAAAGACTTATATCACATTCGACGCAATGGTTTCTCTCGTGAATGTATCCAAACTTAATGATCGGCACTTTTGCGGTAACTATCGGAAGAATGTTTACCAGCTTTGGATGAGATTTCATGAGTTGTCCCAAATTCTCAATGATTTTGTCGTATTCCAGTCCCTCTCCATTGGGGTTGTTCTCAAAGGTCAGACATATATCTAAATCACAATTTCGGGCTCCGAAACCATTTTTAGTCGAACCGAAAAGACTTAGTCTTGCATTTGGTATCTCTTTTTGAATGAATTGTTCCAAATCCAGAAGAATATCGTTTTGTATTCTTTGGTCGTTTCTATCCATTCGTTTTTCATCAAATATTTGAATACATATTCTGTTCAGATGTTCGTCGTATATAGGATCGAGATATTCGGGTATTGGCCTCAAAGGCGGTAACTCTTGTTCTGGACATCTGTTCTGCTGATGACTATATCGATGACAGAGTCGACAGAATTTTGGCGGTCTTTGAAAGAATGGCAATCGGTTTAAGGCAAAAGTATAGGACAACTGATTGGCGGGAATCAGTTTAACTGTTCCCTCGACTTCAGGCAAGAGTTGCATCCAAATGCCAAATGTCTTCAGCAATCGGTTTGCCTTCAAATGGAAGTTCTCTTTCTTGCGATTCTCGTCATCAGAATCTGAGTCATCACTTCCTCTGTGATTAGGCTTTTGGTTCTTGTTTTCGGACTCACTTTCCCTACGGATGTGATTTATTTCAGTCAATAAGTCGTTGACATCGATATTGTCGTAGCGATGGTTCTGATTGACGACAACCATTAGGTCTCTTTCGGTGAACAATGGCTTAATGTAAGAGTCGTTTCGGTTATTAGACGTAACGTTAATGAATGGAATCGCAAAGTATTTAAACGTTTGTTGCAATTGATCGACAAATATGTTATACAATCGCATACTTCCCACAGAACGCGACAAATTGAGTGAAGGCCGCGCCGGGTCCTCAACGGCCATCATTCGGGTCGACCAGTGCTTGTCTGCTCTCGTCTGCAATGGTTTTAACGTACGAATGGATACGACATACGATTCGGTATCGAATTGGACCGCATAATAGCGAAGCATATCTAACCACAACTCCCCCACACTTTTCGTATTTATTTTCTGCCAATTCAGTGAAGACAAGTTGAAGAGGTCTTCGACGGCGTCATTGTCTTCATAACCACCTCTTGTCGGATGGTTTGGGGTTTCTTTGGCGTTGGCAGCGGTGGGTGTGATAGAGGCAGGAGTGGTGGGCGCTGTGGGGGTAGTGTTAGCCATATTACTGAACAACTCGTGCAGACACGGGATGACTGGCGGCGAACAGCGCTGGAGATAATGAATGGCCAGAATAGGGAAAGCGAATGAAGGCCAGAGTCCGTTCTCCTGGTCATCGAAGCCATAGATTCGCGCCCACTCTCTGAAGACAATTCCTAAAACTTTGACCCTTTCATCGATTTGGGAGTACTGTTGAAGTAATTTCGATAAACGGAAACTCTTTTCGCTCGTAATCGTGACCTCAATCTCTAAATTAAAGCTCTTGTCTTTGAAACGGAGTTTCGGTACTTTAAGATTGAAGTCCTTTCGAAGGCTATGGAACTCATTTCGTTCTTTGTCTACAATTTCTGAGATCTTCGATAAGATTATGGCAACCGATTCGACCGCTTTCTCTCCACTTTCGGGTAAATCGCAGACAATATCCAAATTAATGTCACTCTCTTTGAGTGCAAAACCGCTGAGCGTTGAGCCATAGATTCTGAGTGAATATCCGTCCAAACCCTTAGATTTTATCAAATTATTTAATTGTTGGAAGACTTCGAGTCGACAATCGATATCCGATTTGTTTAGAGCCACTCGAGAGTAGGTCTTCAGCAATACATCTGTTATTGTCTTCGCCTGCGATGGACTGTATTCGGGTAAAGACAAGAGGAGGACGTAATCCATGAGTTGTGTGTGATTTCGCTTATGTTTGTCCGTCTGTAAGTGCCATTGGATTGACTTCGGGTCAGCACTCGTCGAACACAACTGACAAACCACTTGACGAGTGGTTCCGCAATCCGTATGAGAAATGGTATGGATTTTGCAAAACTCAATGAACTCCGGATCACAACTGCACTGACTTTTGGGCCGATTATAACTGTTTGCGACCATATTAGGGGTTGGCGTCGGGTGTGGGGCCGACAACTGATTCAATTGATTATTAAGAGGAGGTCTCGGATTAGGTTTCGAACTAATTATAATATTTTGAACAAAATTATTGTTCGGACGACTGTTTGAATCAATTGTCGCGCGATTTGTGTTTGCATTGAAGCGAATGTTTCCAAACGATTGCAAATTATGTGCCATTTGTTGAGAAACTAATCTTTAATTAACTTTCAATACATTTAAGACTAATGTATATTAATATCCAATTTATTGGCAAAAAAGTAGAGAATTATTTGAGTTATTAATAAAGCGATAAAAATAAGTGAATATAAAACGATTACATAATTAAAAATATTGTCAGACATTGTGTTTATGAGTCGTTTAAAGCGATAGATGTGTTCACATGAATACCGGTTCACTAATATTGCATTCAATGCATTCAAATATAGCTTTGATTTCCAGTCTTTCAAAAGCGGTTCATATCTCTAATTGACTCACATTTCAAATGTTTTTGCATTTAATTTGAATTTTGATTTGATTTTAGTTTTATTTAATTAATTGTCGTTTAAATTGATTTGAAATCATTTGAAAAGTATTTAAAAATAATTTGTGACTCTCTTTGAAGTATTTAATCGTATTTTAGATCTGATTTTTGTTTCACTTTTTGACGAAAAACAAGTTTTGTTTACTTTTTTCAAAAACACGTTTTTCGAGTCATCTCTGATTTGAAGTTTTATTTTTGACTAATATTTGAACCAAATTGAGCTGATCTTTGATTGTTCATTGCTTGGTAATTTGCTTGATTCAATAATGTCTGAAGAAGTGAAGTGAGTCACTCATAGTTTATATCAATTGAATAATAATTAGATTTATTTTCAGATTATTACAACCCCTTCAGTATATCTCAGAGTTTTTGGTAAGAATTGATCTTGGTTATTGCTTGGTTTATGACCAGGTTTGGCTCATTTCTAACATTACATTAAAGTTTTTATTTATTTAAGAATCAAAACATTCGAAGCGATGGCAGAAAATTTGATGAATTTCGTGCCATTCTCTTGAATTGTGGTATTTATTGAGTTAAAGACAATTAAAGATTTAACTCATATTTGTTGACGACAGACACCATCGGAACGGCTAACGGATCGGCAATGATTCGGTTGGGAAACAGTGCTGTCATTTGTGGCATAACTACTGTACTATTGATTTGTCTCTCATTTGTTGGCATTTAATAATGTTTTGCGATTTTATAGGAAATAAGTGAACCAAACAGTGAAACACCAGATGAGGGCTCACTTGTCATTACAGTGAAACTCCCGGCTCTCTGTTCGGCCAAATATTGTGGAAACGATTCCACTAATGATGCCCTCGTTTTGACCCAATTGTTGAGGAATGTTATCAATGAAACCAAAATAATTGATTTGAAAAAGTTATGTCTCTCTGAAGGAAAGGTTAGGAGAGGTTTGTCTGCAATCAAACATTGATTTAATGATAACTTTCTTCAATAGTTTGTCTGGAATTTGAATATCGAAGTGATTTGTCTCAATAATGACGGAAATGTTTTTGACTTATGTTTTGCAGCGATTGTGTCGGCACTTCATTCCTGTGAGCCTTTGATTTGCTCTCAATTTTCATTTTAATCATTAAATAGATTGGTTTTAAGGTTCGCTACAATCGGTAACTTTGAGTAAAAACAATCAAATATCATATGAAGAGCGAAGAGAACCGATTGAAGTCCGTTCCTATCCTATCGCCACTTCATTTGCAGTCATCGATGGGTTTGTATTTTAGATCGAAATGAAATATTTTTATTCATTTATTATATTTTTAGAAAGTTTTTATCGGATCCGACCGAAGATGAGGAGAGTTTAGCCGATTCTGTGATTCATGTTGTGGTCAACGCCAGCGACGACTCAATCAATTTGTTCCAAATGTCAGGTTCTGCCCGATTAGGAGCCAATCAAATAGAAAATTGTTATACAATCGCCAAAAAGCGGTCAAAAACTATAAAAAAATTGATTTTAGAGCTCAACTCAAAGACTAACAAAAAATAATTAACTTTTAAATAAATAATTTGAAACAAATCTAAATGTTTTAAAGTTCTAGAAATCTATGACTAATGAAAAGAATGTGTAATCAAATGAAATGTATTCCTAAACATTGAAAGTCTTGGATTCGAAGTTCAAAATCTGTTCGAACAGAGTATTAAAAATCAGATGATTTCCCAATTTATTTGATTCCAATAAAAAGCTATTATTTGTTTACTTGAGTTATCACTTATCAGTCCTAAAATTCTTATCAAAAGTTTCCTAATTTTTAAAGCCATTGATAGGAAGTGATACCATTTCTGTGAAGACATTCGTAATGAGCGCTAAAATACTGAAGTCTCCAATTTCTGCGATTCCATATCCAGAGGTGTCTGTCGTTAAGTATTTGATCGATCGGTTAAAACAGTTTAACCCAAACAAAACAATTTTGGTATTATTCCAATCATTTCGATGTTAAACCATTTTAATTGATATAAGTATTTGTGACAACAGTTGGACTGTCCGTCCGGGAGAAGGCATACAAATTATGAACTGCAGAATCGAATCCTTAACGTTGGGGCAGCTCTTCTCGATTTGGGACTCAATAAGGGGGAAGTGGTTTGCTTTGTCTGTCCAAACAGTGACTATTATGCCATCGCTTTACTGGGAGTGATAGCAGCGGGCGGTGTCTTCACGGCCTGCAGTGAAAACAGTTCTTATCGTAAGTTCCGATTCCAAGTCATTCAGACAATAATTGATCGGAATTTCAGGAGAAATCTATAACGCAGTGGAAGACACCGGCGCTAAGTATTTGGTTTGCACTCAAAAAAGTTTAAATGATATGAAAACTATCGCAAAATCTTTACCTAATATTAGGGTATGGCTCGAAATGTCTCGAAAATGAGTCTAATTTCAAAACTTTTGAATTTATGTTTCCTATGATTTCCAGAAAATAATTTTGATTTCAAACGAATGGAATTCTGATCAGAATATTGTCTCATATTTTAATTTATATGACTTTCAAAACACAAAATCTGATTACGAATTACCAAAACGTGTCGATTGCGAGAAAGATTTCGCGTGTCTTCTGCTGTCGAGTGGAAGCACTGGACGTCCGAAACCGATAATAAGGACTCATGAGAACTCTATTAACCTAACCATACAATTCCAACACAAAGAGCTCTGGGGTTTGACTGAGAATAGTGTGTTCTCGTGTCAAAACGTTTTCGCACATTCGGGAGGATTTACTTTTCTCATACATACCATCGCTTCCGGAGCGACGGCTGCAATAATACCCGGTTTTGAAGGAAACAAATTTATTAATTATGTCGAAAAATATAAGGTTTTGTCCAAAATATATATTTGTCCAAAAAATAGTGACATTTCCTATTTCTGAACACTTCTTCAGATAACGAGTGCTTTTCTGGTACCGTCTTATGTCATATTCTTAGCCAACGCTGACGTTTCCAAAAGGGATGTCTCAAGTCTTGAGGATATCATATGCGCCGGTTCTCCACTTCCCGACGGAATCGCAGAAAAAGTTATGAAAAATTTGAAATTAAAGTATTTCCGTCAGGGTATGGAACAGCACTTCTCTTCCATTGTTTTGATAGACATTTAAAACATTTCAGGCTATGGTATGACAGAAGTTGGGTTCTGTACCCAAGTCTGGAGATCTAAGAATTTATTGCACAAGAAGTCTGTCGGATGGTGTGTTCCCGACTCACAAATAAAGATTGTCGACAGAGAGAGCGGACAACTTTTGGCTCCGAATCAAGTCGGAGAAGTTCTGATCAAAAGCCATCAGATGACACCCGGATATTTGAATTTAGCCAAAGAGAACAGCGAGGCGTTCGACAGCGAAGGCTTCATCCGGAGCGGTGACGCCGGGTATTATGACGAAAACGACTTACTCTATATTATGGACAGATATAAACAAATAATAAAAGTCGAGAGCGTTATAGTCTTGCCCTCAGAATTGGAATATTTACTTCTCACTCACGAAGACGTGTCCGAAGCGGCTGTCATTGGAGTCAAACATGAGTTTTACGGAGAGGTTCCCAAAGCCTTTGTTGTCTTAAAAGCGAATCGAAAGGTAAGCGAAGAATCGCTAATTGAATACATCGATGGACTCGTAAATCATTATAAGAAACTTCGGGGAGGACTCACTTTTCTCAAAGAGTTACCCAAAACTCCTTTGGGTAAAATCAATAAGACTTTACTCGACTTTAATTGAATTATAAAATATTTTATGAATTAAAATGAATTCTATTATACAAATGAATATATAATTAGAAATCTATAAAATTATACAAAAATATGTATTTGTTTTATGATTAACAATAAAAAGTCAATACATTTGATTGATTGCCACGAATTAGCAGAAAGGGTGGCATATCTTTAGTCAGGGTCTCAATCCATGCCATGTATAGCGTCGCTGATATGACTTCCTTTCGAGGAATGGGTGGTGTCCTACAGTTGACATCAATTATAGAATTATTTTTGATTTGTTTGAGAGTCTACTCACATGACAACAAGATTAGCGTCTTTTGAGTGTTCGACGATTAGTTCTCTTAGTCTTAAATATCTGTTTGTCTTTAATATTGATTTTTATGAGAATTTGTCTGAAAAGTGGCCAAAAATATGGTTACCTTTGACTTGAATTGAATCAATTCGTTTTGAAGACTTTCAATCGTCTCTTCATTTGTCATCGATTTGGACATAAGTTTTATAAACTCTTCTTTTCTGTCATTAAAAACATATATAATAAACAAATTGTGTGTTATTTGAGGCTTACGTCTCCTCTTTTGGATCTCTATCTGAATCTGAGACTACATTAATAGTCGAGTAATGGATTCGAAATTTGTTGAGAAGTTCTTTTAAACTGATGTCAATTGAATTGAAATTTTAGCCAAAAATTGTGATAAAAACCAATCGATTAATACCTGATTTGTTCGGAACTGATTTCTCTGACATTTTTTGTCACAGAAAAGACCCTGAGTTTAGATCCCCTCCAAAGGGAAGAGTTTTTAAGAATGAAAGGCATGAGAATAGTGAGCCCTCCGTCATCGTAGACCCACCAGACATCGATTGTCCCCTTTTTCTGTCGGGATTTGAACCGATTCGCCAAACGATCGATTTTTGGCTCCAAATCAACGAAACCTTTTGTTTCGTTTCCATTAGTTTTCGAGGAATCGATTGACTTCGATATCGAATAGATTTCCGTATCGTCTGATCGAAAAATACGAAAATATATAGAAATTTGACACAAAAATTATTGACTGAATCCTCACTCAAAGCAATTGTAAACGATTCCTGAGTCTCAAGTGATTTGAATGACTCGATGAGAACCGAATGCAAGTCGTGTCCCTCTTTTAAACGAAATATAATGAGTCCGAAGTTGTTATCGAGAGTTGAACTGTAATTCAAATCAATTAAAAATTTTCTAAAATATATCTAATCTTAGAATTACTGAATTATTTGGTAATAATCGTTGAGTTGTGAGGGAGGAGAGGTCTGCCAATTGGCTTTATATCCCATCATAACTATATTTGGTTTAAACTTTCCGACTCCGGAACACTTCAGACAAACAAATGATCAAATCTTCAAAGAAAACGATATAAGGATTAAATCAATACCTGAATCAAACTTCTTGTGCCGCTATTAATCGAATCCGATTCAATCAATTTATAAAAAGCGTTGATATACTCGTTTCGAAGCCATTCCTTTTGTTTTAAAGTTATGTTTTCCTTAATTTTTTGAGGGATTGGATCCAAAGCGATGTGCGCTAAGAATAAAAGGCCGTAGCGTTTGGTCATATGGTTAGCCATATCGAGAAGGGCTCGTCTATCGGTTGGATTGCCAGTTAAAAGGAGAATCATAGGCCTGTAGTGCTTTACGTGATCGTCCTGTGCGTTCAAACGGAAGGTTAGGGTTCGGGCGATGTTGAAGAATTGTTCCTCAGTAGACGGACCCCAATTGGCCTTCACTGCAATCAAAACAAAAATTATCGTCAAATTGTTGGCACAATTGATAATCAATTGATATTAACCCGGATTCACAAAAAGCATTGAAACATAGATAATGAGTGTCAGTCCCATCACAACAGAAGCCGATAAGACGTCAAAGAGAAACATCAAAGCGATGCAAACCATTCCCACCAAAAGACTGAGCCATTTGTTGTAGAACTTGAAACTTGGCCTAAAACTGAGTGAACTGACCCACGAAACGTGGAATAGAGAGAAGTTGACCATAAAAAAGGCGCCCAAATAGAAGTTCGATATCCAAACACCGGCGGCGTTGACGTCACCGATAGCTATGAAGACCGACGCGATTATGAAAGTGACGAGATATCCATGTCTCGGGTCATTTCCTGGTCCGTACCCTTTGCCGAACCACGTAATGAATGGAATTAAGTTATCGTTTGCGAAGGCCTTCAAAATACATAACATTCAATGAATTGAATAATTGATTCAATGATAGGAAAGTGATTACAGAGAATATTCTGGGCGCTGCCGTATAACACCCTAATCCTGAGGAGAGGGTCGCCGCGAAAATTCCCGAATATATTAAGGGATCGATTTTAAGGATAGTATGAAACAGTGCTCCAGACATCGCCATAGTTTGGTAGTCATTTATGAGTCCATAGGGACAGGAAGAGGCAGCACATGTCATGTTATTGAAGAAGATATCGTCAGGATTTCCACTCGAATACGCGATTATTGTCGAACCCGTGAATACTATGATCAGTGCGTAAGTGATAGAAGTGGAGGCAATCGCCAGAAACGTTCCCTTAGGTATAGCAGAGGCCGGGTCTTTGAGGTCAGCCGACATACTGGCGCCCGTGAATATGCCGGTCACTGATGGGAAGAATACACCAAAGACTTGGAAAAAATTGAAACCATCCCAACGCGGATACAAATTATTTTGAATGACATGTGGTTTCCACGACGCCATCCCTTTCGCCATCTGTTTTGTTGTCGGAGGCAGAAGTGCTCCGACGAAGTAATCGATTAGAGATACCATTAATGTTACGAAAAAGAACATAAGAGTCTATATAACAAAAGGTTACAATTTTAATCAAATCTTTCAATTGTTATCTTAAATGTTGTTTACCTTCGCTTCGAATTCGAGACTAATTAGAGGAATGATAGCTATTATGATAAGACAAACGTATCCAAAAATTCTTTGATCATTGATTGCTGTGCCTGTAATCGATATATTGAATACCTTTTCGATAAAATAATTGATTATTAATGAGAAAATTGCGTCAATTGTTTCAAAACAGATATTGATTTACTTCTAATATATCTGAGACACTCTCTGCTGTTCCCAAGAGATTGAGTCCAACGAAAGCTGCGTTCGTAAAAGTGAAGAGAAATCCTATTACACCCCCGGCTTCGTGACCAACACTTCTTGAAATCATAGCATATATTCCTCCGCCACCGATATTGCCATTAGTGCAGAGGGCTATCATCGATAGAGTGGTCACAGATGTGATCACTGTTGCGATCAGTATTTGTGCCAAACCTAACACTATTTTAAACATTTTATTAGATCATAGCAAACAGAAGTGTGTCCTACAAATGCCTGCCTGTCCTGCCATCCAACCCATTCTCAAGAAGAGCATAACCCCAAACAAGTTCATCATTGTTCGGATCTTTTAATTTGAAACAAAAGTTTTAATGGGTTATCAATAAATTGTATTGAGCAAGGTCATACATATACTCCATCGACCCATCCCAATTTGTTAGACATTGAATCCTTTCCCTCTTTCAGGTCTTCAATATTTTTCTATTGAATTGAAAGTTAGGAATAGTTAGTAATTAAGTCATTTGTATTTGATATCAATCTAAACGTCATTCAAATCGTTAGACAAATTGGAGCCCAACATAACAATTGAAGGACAGGTTTTCTATAAGACTAACATTTGCTCTATTAATGAATGATCTGACATTTGAAATGTGTTTTACTTTAAGCCAATTAATCAAAAGATAGTTCATTACTAAAAATGTCTAAAAGTATTTGAAATTAAATATTAAGACAATACCTGAGATATGATAGAATGTGGTGAATGAAGAGCTTCGATGTCGGGTCTCTTCGATTTTCTGCTGACTGTTCCGTTACTTCTGTAGAATTCGATTTTGGGAATCACTTCAACGTTGGATGCGTTGGATATGACGGACGCTCTCCTGTCTGTACTGAATAGTCGTCCCCATAGACTGAATCTTCTGACCAGTTCTCGTCCATTGCCTTCATTGGGAAGTTCATCAATAATATTAGTCAACTGAGGACTGAGATAAGCGCCGTTAGAAGACATCTGGAACTTAGACATGTCTACCACTTATTGATAACGAAACAGAGTTTTCAACAAACGATTCAAAACTAATTCTAACGAAGAGTTCTCACACTTTAAATAGTTTTACGAAATTGTTATTTAATTCTCTTTGAATGGGAAACCACTCATAATTCAAGTGTCATTTTATATGAATTTTTACATCGACAGAGAGATTATCGAAATTGTCTTTTAATCAAAAAAAGGAGTGCAACTCAAACGACATTCAATTGTTATCACATTTTCTGCAAATCTTTTGTCAATAGAGAGAATCAATTTTTTTTAATTTTTGAAGTTTTTTATAATCCTTTCCTTGAATTACTTCATCGAATGTAATCAAAAATATCTATCATTTCATAAATTAAGGATCTTTTTCGTTGACAATAGAAATGCAAAGTATTTTATTGATTAAAATCAAATGAAATCAAAAGTTTTGTCAATATTTTTAATGTGATTAAACTTAAACTCCGGGACTAAATACGGAACTAAACAGTTATGATATCAATAAACATCGGAATCCTTTTGTTTTATTTGTGTTTATATTGAAAAGTAAATGAAAGTCAATTAATAGTTAATCATAAATTGATAGCAATTATACAACAATTATCACATTATTATAGAAAACAGGAATTGAAAAAAAAGATTACATACCCTCTAAATGGTCAGAGGTATCAAAATTTGGGTTTTGCGGACACATCGCAAGCAATCCTTTCTTCAGAATCCGTAACAACTTTTGTCATTTCATGGGTTACGAAGTTTTGTTCATAACATCTGCAAAAAACAATCGTCAGAATCCCTGGAATTTGTTTTAATCATTGAAATGTCGAAAATTGATTACCACTGCTCTGCACATGTCTTCAACCATTAAATTCGATGATATTCTAAATAAATAATTAGTTTTTTTGTCTCAATTCAAAAAAAAAACAAATGTTTGAAAATAATATGCGATTTAGTAATAAATGTTTTCAATCAATCGGTTAAAAGGTTTAATCAAAATAATAGTTAAGTATTGAATACAAAAGAGATTCAAATGAAATCATTTACAGAATGAGTATTAAACGATTGGATCGATTCAAATACAATATTAAATGTTTAAAAAAAAAGATTTGATTATTTGGTCAAAAAATGTAAAACAATTTTTAATTAATAGAAACATAAAAAATTAATTGACTTTTACTGAGGGAGCAATTAATATCTTTCAGAAAGTATTAAAGTTTTTAAAAATGTTAAAGAAGTTAAAAATAGATTAATATTAAAAGAGTTTAAAAGAAAGTATTCATTTGTTAAGAGTTGAGACAAAACTCAAATTCTGATCTGTAGTCGAAATGAGATACTTGTGGTCATCGCTTATCGCTGTCGAGAGAATCATTGGCTGAAAACAATTCAATAATTATTTTAAAATTGAAAACAAATATAATTATAAGACAAATACCGGACTGTTTGGCCATTTGTTGTGTCGAATCACTTGAATCGGAGAAATGGTTACCTTCTCTTTGAATGAATCGTTTGTCGCATAGACGTAGACATCCCCCGAATTGTCGCCGCAAACGATAAGTCCAGAGTTGTATGAAAGTCGAATATATCCGGAGACCAGTTCTGAAGGTCCCTTACATTTTTTATGGCTTAGTTTTGCCGCAGAAATGTAGGGAACAAATGCTTTCGATTTGGAAGAGACCGAAGTATCCATTTTATCCATCATTTTATCGAATGACGCCATTTGCAGAAAATCGGTTTCAAGTATTTTGAACCCAATTAAGTCGAGTTCCGGAATGTATACTAAACTGGTTATCGTACAGAACTCTTTGACGTTGGGAATCAGTTGACCCCCATTTGCTCTGAAATTGTTATAAATTAAATGTATTTTAAAAATAATAAACAAATGAATGAATGAATACCTCTTTTTAACGGTTGAGATGTTCCTCAATATTGTGATTTCTGTGGACTCCCCCGAAAACACTATAGTGTCGTATTTTTCGACGTAAATCATCGAAAGTAAAGTTAATTTGCTTTCGTAGACATACTTTGGAGTACTGTTAGGCAGTAGTCTTCCATTTGAGTCAAATTTGATGTCAAAGATAACGACAGTCTTTTTCAAATCACTTGTTCCGCAAAACAATGAAATGGAATCCGATTTCATGTGAAAGACGACATCCATTACGTCCTCCTCTTTGTGCATAAAGCCATCGATTGTGTCATAAATTTTTAGACTTCTCTCGTTTTGATGTCGAAAAATGAAGACACGGCCGACAGAACCGATCGCATAGACTATAGGACTAACCTTTGAATCGATTGGATTTGCGACAGAAGTGACGGCAATTGAGTGCAAATCGTTTGGCGACTCGAAGACCATATCCGGACCAATTAGATCCGAATCCTCTAAATTATACCAATTGACGAGAGGGCCCCCAACGATGGCTACCATTAGTTTGTCATCAATTTTGACTTTTGGCACAAAACAAGACCTCACGACTCGAATCGACTTATATTTAGAGAATTGGAGTAATTTTGTTATTTTGTAGTTTTGGTCCTTATTATCAATGACTGGAAGAGGAGTGACATCACTTCCCACTCCATTACTTCTTCGCGGACGTAATGATCGCTGAGTTATTAGATTCTGGACTTTATTGGCAGAATTCTTGTCCTGTTTTGAGACACTGTTTAATAGTTTCGTGAAATCCATTCTTCGTGAGGGAGAGTTGTCTTCTGTTTTCAGGGGTTTTGTTGTTTTCGTATCCCTGGAAAGAGTCGTGTCTTTTGTTTTATCATTTATCGGAAGTAAAAAACCGAACCCCGACTGTGGCTTACGATCCAAACTTTCGTCTGTTTTCTTGTCTTCAGACTCTTCGTCGGGAATGAATCCAATGCATTGTGTGGTCAACGGTTTGATGGTTGGGTTGAAACTAATATCAGTGGCCATCGAAGTATCGCTTTTATCCATTTCTTCGTCTTTCGATTGACTTTGAGGATCACTCGAATCCATGACATCATTGGATCCGAAGCTGTTCTCACAATTACTTATAGATTTGTTATCGGATTCACTGATTATATCAATTACTTCATTATTTGAATCGTTTTTGATATCTTTGGACTCCGAAGAAGTTTGTCCGACAGTAATATCGGTTGTCATCGATTTTGACTCCAAATTGTTGTCCAAACAAATGTCGGACACCTTTTGTCGTTTAAATGTAGATTTGAGGTCAGACTTGATTTCGTCTAATTTCCGAATTAATTGTTTCTTATTGTTACTAAACTTTTCCTTCTTTTCGGACAAATAATCGATGAGTTCTTCGATTCCCAACTGATCACAGATTTGGATCAGTTCTTCGACATTGCTTTCAACCACTTTCATATCAAAGCATTGATTGTAATAACATTTGATTAGGTTTTCGACCAAATGTCTTGTCTTTTGGTTGCCATCGATTTTGATCTCATTTGCCAAACATTTGTCGATCTTTTTGAAGCCATTCATAATTAGAAAATATTTGTGGACTTTAATCGACTCTAAATTTGATCCAATTTTGATCTCAAAGTCGAAAGACTTTTTGGTTTTGAAGTCATTTTGAGCCCTTTCTGTCATCAGTGGTATCTTCACCCGAAGATCTATATTTGGCGGTTCATATGTATTGTCTTTTTCGACCAAATCTTCGACAAAAGTACTAAACTGTTGAAGATATGACTTGAGATCAGTTTCGTCCGACATTTTCGACATTATTATCTCAAATATCAAATATATTAACGATTTTTAATGAATTAATTTTTAGACAAATCTTATGACTTTCAAAACGTTTCAGTCGTTTGAAACAATGAAACCATTTGTTCACAAATAATGTTACGTAAAGTCTTGTCGAAAGACCCTTACGTTTGAATTGCATTCAAAGATAAAACTGTAAAAAACTTTAAACAGTTTTTAACAGAATATCAGTTAATCTAATGTTTAGTATTGAAAATCTCTAAATATTTTTAGTTTTATTACTATTTTTATTATAGTTTTGAAGAAATTTTCCGAATTTTAGATTCAATCAAAACATATAAAACTTTTTCTAAAAGAAAAGATATATAAAAAAAATTGAGCGAAACTGATATCGATTTGCTATAAAAGGAGTTAAAGTTTTTGCCATTAAATGATTGAACGAAAAGTTCAATAAAAGTTTGGTTCAAAAGAACTGTTTATTTAATCGATTTTTCATTAAAAATCATCGATTGTTTGACTTCAAGTCATGACTCTATTTGTCTGTTTTGAGACAAAATTGTTTTCGATTTCGATTAAATGTGTTCAGAGTTTTACTTCACTTCAGGTTATCCTCGAATTCGTTCCTTTCGATTGATTCCAAGACTTGTGAAAGTCTAGTGAAAGTCAAACTCAAAACACATTTGATATCACTTTAAGACATCTCTTCTAAAAAATTTTTGAAATTAACTCAATTTTTAATTGAAGTCTATTATAGGAATCAATTTATTTGATAAAATCATTTATTAATGTTTTCAAACAATTGTAAAACAAATGAATTTAAATTCAAAATAAGTTTATATGAAAAAAGTATTAGAAATTATAATTAAAAGTCATTTTCAAAGTACTCGTCAAACCTTTTGGGGTCCAAACAGAGCTCTTTTCCGTTCCATGGTTTTAGATTTTTAATTTGATCCTTGTTCGTTTTCAGAATACCTGGAGATGTTTTGAAACCTTTTTCAGGATCAACACAATAGCAAATAGACTCAGAGCACTGAATGGGTAAGTAATTCCCGTTTTTATCACAAATATAATGAGAGAAGAGTTCCGTCACTTTATCCCATTTATTGGTAGGTATTGTTCTGATGAGTTCCAGTTCTCTTACGCAGGCTATCAGTAATGGAAATCAATTATCAAAACAAGAAAATTATAACTCTATATGACTGTGGTATGTCATGGTATGTCACGTACAGCTCTGCCCGGGACTGGTTATAAGAATTAAAACTTTTAACCAATCCTTGGCATAACTGCACTCATTTTATCGACAATAAAATAAAACTTTTATTTAAATTATTTGATGTTTTCAAATATTACTGCATTTTTGTTGAAGAGCCAGAACTTCATTCCTATTGATTTGAGTTCCTCTATATTTCTCTCCATTTTTGTTAACACAATAACAACTAAAATAGAGAAACGTTTCGTATATTAAATCAATTCAATTGATTTCAACTAACTTAGAGTTAAGGCATTGGATGGGACTATAGGAGCCATCGATATCGCATTTGGGAACGTCATACCCGACCACAAGGAATCCCTCCTCTTTTTTCTTCTCGATCTCTTTTATCGCTAATTTATATGCTTTGATGCATTCAGTTTCCTGAGCATAATTACCCTTGTCATTTTCTGATGGATCAAACGCAAAATCAAAGCAAATGAATTAATAATTTTACTACTTTACTGACTGCATGGTAATTGATCTTGGTATTTCTTTGCCACAGGATTGGCCAACATTTCACCTGAAGTAGTGTTAATACAATAGGTATAGTTCGTCACCATTTGAAAGGGTTGGTAATTGCCATTTGATTGGCACCTCATAAAGTTAACAGGATGAATTGGCTGTTTACCCAACTTCTTTGTGTCCATTTTTCTGTTAACCTCATCGTATTGTCGCGAACAGACTGTTAACAGTTTTAAACTCATTAAAGCACTTCTCAACTCAATTCTAATCAAGAGAATAATACTAACGGCAATTCATTCTATGCCTCCTATCATATGTGTCGGTTCCAAAAATTCTGGTCCCGTTTTTATCGACACAATGACAGAGAGTGCCGTTTTTGCAAAGGGTTGGCGCGTAGTTCCCATATTCATCGCAATCAGGTATGGGTTCACCGAAAGTTATTTCACTCAATTTCTGATTCAAATCATATGCTGTTCGCTCACATCCCTCTGTCATTAGCATTGATACTATTGTAATGAATTCCAAATTTTAATAAAATGTAAAATATATCAAAAACTATACTCTTTTCGCAATAACTCTTTCCGTTTGGCTTCTTATGACATCTCAGATGAGGTCCGCATTGAGTGTCGGGAGTGTTGTATGTCATCTCTGATATGCACTCATCCCCCTCTTCTAATTATGGAAGACAAAAGTGATCATGTTGAATTATTGGAAGATTGTCCTACCTAGCTCTTTGATACATCTGTGACAACAGCCACAATCAGTTGAATTGGTTATAGTCATCTCATTTTTCCCTTTGCACTTAAATTTCCTGGGACAACTGGCGAAAGCCTGGCAGTAGTTTGAGGTACAGGCGTACTCTCCCTGTCCATTGACTAGATGTTCACAATTAATGAATAAAACTATAAATAAATAAATAAAATTCATTTTCTATTAATTTATGTAATCAGAAGAGAACAGAAAATTTCAAATAAATGTTTAATATTTGTTGCGTTACATGTTTTGAGTGATTTGTGCAATAATTCCATAACAATAATGGTATGCATTCCGATAAATATCAGATAAAATCATTTCCATGACATTTAACATTTGCTTTTCTATAGAAATCTATTTCAAAATACAATTAGTCTATAGTTTTATATTTTAACAATTATTTTCAAATAATTCGTTGATTTGTTTTTCTAAAACAATATTCAGAGTATTTCTGATGAAAATTCATAATCAGATTAAACTCATTTGCATTCAA
The DNA here is from genome assembly GCA_034700625.1 of Tectocepheus velatus. Lineage (NCBI taxonomy): Eukaryota > Metazoa > Arthropoda > Arachnida > Sarcoptiformes > Tectocepheidae > Tectocepheus > Tectocepheus velatus. The sequence goes on along the minus strand of JAQIXV010000017.1, from coordinate 143,965 downwards.
TTGTTTTCTCTTGAGTTTAATTATTTTAAGTTATTTTCGGAATCTCTCAATTCAATCAAAAAAGAATTGATCTAGATGTTTCTTCATGTTTGAATGTCACCAAGAGCTTTTTTTTGTTAGACTACGACTTCATTATCAAAAAAAAATCATTAATAAGAAGTTTGACTGAAAAGAGTTTTTGTATTCTGAGAGCAATTGAGAAGAGTTGACAAAAAGACGAAACTCTTATTTCGAGTATTTTCCTCTTCAATCGCAAACCATATCTTCTTTTTTGGCAAAAACTTATCGATTGATACTATTATTGGTCTGACTCTGACCTCACATAACATCCCAATAGTATTAAAACCGAACACAAATACAATCATTGAAACTATCGTTTTGTATGAATATAAGTATTTTATGACTCTTTTGAGTGCTTTTGAATACATTTGTGACAAAAACCTAATCAAAAGCAAAAGAAAATATGAATTTTCTGTTCAATTGATCGAAGAATTTGTTATATTATTGATTAGATGTGAAGTGAATTGAATAAAAAGAGGGCTGACATCAATACAATTCAGAGCAAATAAAACTTATTTATGCGACACATTAGTGGCATAACTCACCGAATAAGTAATCGAAAAACTGATAAAAATAATTATCCTGCAAAAAAAGTTCAATCAATTATATTATCGGATGTATTGTTGCGAAAACAATATAAGACAATAAAGACGTTTATATTCTTGGATGGAGTCTATCACCTGAAATGCCAATCGATTGATACCCGAAAGCGCTCACAGAATAATAATGAGTATACTCTTAGCTCAAGAAAAAAGTGGACAAAACTCAAGAATTATGTGATAGGAATGCACTTTCGTTCGGGTAATCATCGAAAAAGTGTTGAAACTTGCAATCATTGTATCGCTCAGAATGTCTTTATTCCTATTACTCTTAGCTATCATTAGGAACAACACTCAAACATCTTTCATTGAATTATTCAAAATCCAAGAATAAAAATAATTCACGAATTTATTCTTTTGACTAAACAATAAATGCACTGAAATTTTATTCAAATTGTCAAACATTTTATTGATAAGTCTTTTAGAGGAAAACATTTCAAATAATTATTGATTAACTCAAAGTTCAATCAAAAGGCGATAACTCTTTACTGAATAACTCTTTTGTCGCCCGTTTTACCGCTTTTTGTCAATTATTTTTGTTATGCAATAGATTTTAGTCTTTAATTAATTTGTTGTTTAATGCAATTAATTGTTTAAAAACAAATGAAGCCTCAAATCTGAAGGCAAACAAATTATCACAAATTAAGAGACAAGAACTGATTCCTAGCACTCAACTGAACGTATGATAAGTTTCTGCAAAAGTTTCATCAAAATTGATGAATGGTTGACCACAAGATGTAGGCCTTCATCGCAAAGGAAATGTGATTTGCATCAAATAGTTGTAATGGTATGTCTACTCTGGGTATGTCTTCTATTGATTTCTTCTTTTCTATATTTTTCTTGAATTTTATTTCATTTTGAATTCACTCCAAAAAATTTCTTTAAATTTTGATTAATATTTGATTTGATTATCTCTTTTGACACTATATTGGGTTCAATATTATTCTGATCTATAATTTATTGTCAATATATCGATAACTCATTTTTGAGACCAGACTTTGGGCTTAAGTTTCTTGGATTCAATATTTTATGCGAACAGAAAATTGCGACAAAATTGTGAGGTTTTGCCAAATATAAGCCAAACTGTTGCCAAAACTTAGAGCTCATGAAAAATATTGTCATTGGTTTGGGTGAAAGGCATTCACCTGGAAATGAATTTTTATCTATTTTTTCACTTCATATTCCTTACCATACAATCAATGCTTAAGAAAATCAATGAAATGTTTTTCTCTTCTATAATACATCTGTAATAATGAGGGAATCGCAGGGAAGGCCTACTTATGCTTACGTTTCAACGTTTGAGTCAATAAAAAAATTGATTCAAACAAATGGAAAAATAAATTGTTATAAACATTATAAACAAATTGCATTTCGATTGCATATACTCTCAATTTTTTTTGTCCAAAAATAAATACATAAAATGATATATAAAATGATAGGTTTTATGCTTTGAGTGAACTTTCAAATCAAGCGAAAGAGCCTCTGATTAGACTCTGTTTTGAATTTTTGTCTGAAATAAAATTCATTGATTCACATAATTAGGTCTTTGTATGAAATATTTTGAATCAATTTTAAAATGAATTGGATTTTCGAGAATTGTTTCGATTTATTTTCTCATCTCTTTTGAGACTCTCGACGATTGAAGAATTGGTATCGAAACTGAATTTTTCATCTTTTTATTCGTTTTTTGATTAATGGTCTCTAAGTTTGAATATTTTTTGTTGAATAAAGTCCTTTAGATTTTGTTCTGTTTGTCAAATAAATTGCACAAAATTTTTAGTCAGAGTCTCGAAAAAAGTCAATTTCAGAGTATTTGCAGTATTTGTCAAATCATTATTCAGTTCTTAAATTCAATATTTGAGTTGAAGTCAAAAGAAATTCTAATGATTTGAATAATTTATTCGCTATTTCGGCAAAAAACTGATTGTCTTTAACTGTCTTTAACTCAATATTAACTAAATTTTAATGATTTCAGAGTTATATCGAATTGAGTTTCGGTTTCTGTTTTTTATTCGTTTTTAAAATTGAATTATTGTCTAAAAGCTGTCAAATGTTCTTAAGTTTTAATATTATAGGAAAACAGAATAACTTAATTATTTTCTTCCTTATTCTGAGCGCTCAGACCGTCTTATAGCCATAGTTTCTAGTGATTTATCCATCAAAACGTTGTAGTAATGTATAACTCAATTACAATATTTAACCCTCTCTTATGCCTTTCAACTCTAATCTTATTAAAAGTGCTCAGAATTTCTGATATTAATTCGCTCTAAGAATCAAATATTTATAAAGTTCTGTGAACTCAATGGACTAGTAATAAGTTTGTTACTTGCATCTTTTTAGCATGCTAAATCTTATGTTCTCTATTTTGCTGGGAGTCATTCCTTGAATCAAATTACATTGAGAATGGCATAAGAATTATTCATTGGTCACAATAAATGAGTTATTCTTTTCATATATGAATGGAATCGCATTTGAATTACAGTCCATCTGATCGATAGCTTATCTATATCTTCGACAACACCTCAAATACATGTATTTTTTGGGTAACACTGTATGTATCCACTGATATGGGATTCATATAAACCAGTAATGACTGAATCATATTATCAAATGAAAGATATTGAATGCCTTCTCCTCAAAGCCTATCATTACTTGACATTTAATGATAGACTCGTTTATATTTTATTCAATTAAATCGACTTTTTTTAGAGACAAATGTCTCTCATTTGACAACTTTTATCGTTTTTATTAATAAATGTTAGAACCGATGAAAAACTTCAGCCTTTTATTACTGTCATTAATACAAACGAATTCATACAAATTCATACAAATTCTGTATTTTTATACATTTTTCAACATTTTTCTAATTATATTAAAAAAGGTTTTCCAAAAATAACAGTATTTTTCTATGAATTATAATCATGTTTTCGAAAACTTTAATTGGATTTCATTTCTCTATAATTTTGAGACTAAAATGAAATTCAATACTCTTTTCAACAATAAAATCAATTGAAGTCTTCATTATTTTTCAGTTTATATAACGAGGGAATGAAAGGACAGAATCTGTAGAAATGTCGGCGAAGTTTAGATAATAACAAAACTATTTTGTCATCTTTTTTGTCCAATTGTTTCAAATATTGAATTCCTTTACAAAGATATCAAAATTTTTGAATTTATTTTGAGACAAAACGCAACTAATTGTGTGATATGTCAACAGTGATTGTTAGCACAGAATAACACATAACACTTCCCACCTATTTATGACAGTATTGTCTTTGATGTGACCTTTGAACTAATCTTAGGATTTCGTGATAGATCATAGGCCTAAATCAGAGGGTTGTGCTTCTGCTTTAATTTTATAGATTTTGTTTTGAATTTGAAAGAAATTTTTATCTAAAAATAGCTGTAAATGGGATTTGGTCTCCAATTTAATGGTTGAGAGAAAACGAATCGCATATTCCTGTGATTACCCGCTCTTATAAATTGCTGTAATTTATTAGATTTATATTAAAATTTATACAAAAATTGTGGAGCGAAGAAAATTTCAGACTTTATTTAATGAGTCCGTCAAACAAAAAATATTAAACATAATTAGATTTGTTTGAAAACGACGTTCAGTTCAACAGCTTTTATATCAGAATAAGTGTTTCGCTAAAGAATTGAATGAAAATCGGGTAAAACATTTGCAAACATTGATTCATATTTGACGTCAAAATTAATTCAATAATAAAATCGATGAATGCCTTGAAATTAGTTTTATATCCAATATTCAAGTCATAGATTTTTATCACAAAAAATACTTTAAATGTGATTAAAACAAGATTACCTTGTTACCTTTAATCGTTATGGAAATTCTGGCAATCAACTGTATCGTTTTTATTTTAGAGGCAATCCTTGTTCAGATTATTTGATTTATTATTTTGAAATGTAGTTTAATTTAATTTTTCAATTAACTCATCCTTTAGTTGTCTGTTGTCTTCAGTGAGTCTTTCCTCTGATTAATTCAATTTAACGTCTTATGAGTCAAGAGTTTTGTTTCTGAAACCAAAAGTGATTTATTAGTATCTATTGTCACAACAAGAAAAAGGACTCTGTTTTTCATTTCAATTCAATTTATTAAAAAGTTTTAGAGATTTTTCTCGCTTTTAGTGTCACCAAAAAAATGTTAAAATCAATAATAAAAATAAGAGAAAAGTGTTTTTCTGATACAGAATTGTGTTTCACTAAATTTTGTTTCATATCCGAAGAGAAAAAGAGTTCAAAATTTGAATTTCAATAGCAGTCTATTCCTCACATAATGTGAGTGAAAATGGATTTCTTTATATTTACTCAAAACTGAGTGAAAACTCTTTTTTAGTAATTCCTTTAAAATCATTGATACGTGAGTTACAGATTGTATTGATATAAATGATAAAACATTTGGTATTATAGACAAAACAAATGCAGAGAATAAGTGGCTCTAAATGTCTTTTCATCACTTGAGATGACTTTCCCCTAAATTTATTGTTTTTCTGTCCTAAACAACAGAATAATCAAATTTAAACACAGAATAAAGAAAATGACGTTATTTTTCTTATAACGAATAAATTGGTTATTTGTGTCATTCATTTTTGTCTATCTGAAGGTCTTTTGCCGTTATTTTTAGCAATTATTGACCAAATTGTCAACCAATCGATTTCGGGTGCATTCAATTGAACTATACTTTTGTGTTAAAACTTGATTTTCATTATTAATTTGAATGATTATTATTTGTGACTTTGAATGATTGCATGGATTACCGGGTCATCAATTTGCTCGACCATTCAATCCCAGACCCAGTCATTAGGATTTTCAGTGATTTCATTTACGAATTCAAATATTGATTTATTTTTTTTATATTCAAAATATATATGAAATGCAATTAAACTTTATGTCTGTAAAAGATATTAATTTTTGTGTTGAGAGTTGAGATTCATTTGCATTTATAGAGAAAACAAAAGTTTTGGAAAAATGTTTTCTTTGCAAACATCTGTTAAAATCAATTGGAAGTATCGATCATTTGGATGAGCACAGCCTCCAACAGATTACTGACTGGTCATTAAGGAACAGTCAGATACACATTCTCTGCAAAACTTTCTGATTGAATATTCAAATGATTTATTAATCAAACAGTTGTGAGAGAGAGGCTGTGCTCGGCGTCTGAATTCAAATATATCACTGACTGATGTGATGTCTGGAATGTAATTAACTGGTCTTCGGAACCGATAATTTTCTATTGGAAGCCATCTTTTAATCGACATTATTGTTGACAATGAAGGAGAGAGTGTGTAATAAATTGTCTTAAAGGACATACAGTTATGGGAACTCTATTTCTTAGGATCGCAACAATTTATAGCTTTAATAGCAATGCATTAATGAAAAGTCGAGGATATATACGATATATAAGATATTTTTTGGGCTCAACTTTTCAGTCGATAAGAGTTGACATTTCAGGCGAACTAAAAATATCGAAGATTTGACTCCTTTTCGGAAATCAATAACTTTTTAAAATGAATTCTCTTTTAAAACATTTTATGACTTTATGACCACTAAATCAATGACTCCTTTCAAGTGTTTTGACAAAAAATTGTAATTGTTTTTCAATTTTCATAAAAAAATTTTCCAAAAATTCTTGATTTCTAAGAAATAATACAAACATTTTCTTCAATAATGTTATTCCAATCTCTTGTCAGAACAGTAGGAGTAATGTCTTTCCTAACCAAAGGGTAAATTTTTTTTCGCATATAATGTGAGACACATTTTATTGATTCATGTTTTTAGATATTTTTAGATTCAAATCCGACAAAAGTGACGAATATTTTTGAATTTTTTCTGCAAAACAAATATATTTTGCGATTATTTCCATTGTTTTCGAGTGAAAAATAAATATTATAATGAAATGTATTAAATGTATCACAAATTCTGTGCTCTTCTGTCCATTAGGTTCTGTCAAACATTGCATTCATTGGATGTGAAAATAGAGTTAAATATTTGTTTAATGTTTGAGTTGAAGCCTAAGTTTGGATTCGAGTTTTGGCACCACTTCTCTGTATAACTGAGTCCTTAAAGCGAATAGTCTATCGATTTCGAGCCTCTAATCGATTGTTTGCCACAAAATGTGTTTCTCTTTTGGAAAACAGTTTATGAAACTAAAAGTTCTAATAATTAAAGTCCTTTTGAGATCACAATTAGATTCGGAGTTAGTTTTGTTGCCAACCCTATGATTATCCATTCAATTAATTAAATTAGCTCTTGCACATAATTATACTCCTCCTTCTTCTTGGATATATCTATTCAAATATTAGTAGATTTCATCGGTTCTAACGATTTGAGGACTGAATTCATTGAGATTTGAATGAAAATAGGTTTAGAAATTGAAAACTAGTGGCAGTTTCGGTGCTTTTTATGTCTATTTCAGTGCCAAAAGTCTCGAAACTCTTTAATTAAATCTTTTGAATATTTCACATGAATTTAAATGAGTGCTAAAAATTTTTTCAATTATTCTCAACTTTTTTATAATTTGATTTTCACTTTCATTAAATTGATTTACACTAAAATCCTGGCATTTATTGGAATTTCTGGAAAAATCTCTATTTATTTAATCTATTTATAGATTTGATTCTGAATTAAATGAATTCCAAACTCTCAGCGAATTCATTAAATTAGGAGAAAATCTACAAAAAAAAGTTTTCATCGAATAAATTATTGGAAAGTTTTTCATCAAATTCTCATTTAATTGATTATAATTTGCACGAAAAGCGCGGATCGGTTGGACTCACACTCACAATGGCTTTGATTAGTAAATAATTATTTTCTGTCATCAGAACCATTCAGTTTCCTCTTTGTCTTTATTGATCCAAACACTTGTGTCGAACCCGAAAATGGAGTAGAATTTGTTGAATAAAAACATTGATTATCGGGAGTATAGGTGTGGCCAAGAATTAAATCCCAATCATTTGATATTCAACTATAACAGCGGAATATTAGGTCAAAAGGCGACCAACAAATGAATGAATAATTTGTTATATTCCCTGAAACCAGAGATTAATCAATGGGTTAGTCGTGATCTGCGTTTTGCCAGTCATTGGAGCGAAAAAAATTCATTTCATTCTAACGTTTGGCTATTCTTTGTTCAAAGAGTTGTGCGAATCGAGTCATATATTCTCTTTATTTTTTAGCCTAACCTCTACTCAACACAAAAACTATTCAATTATCAAATGAATAGATTTTTATCCAAAAAAAAGTTTTAATGCAAAAAAATGTTTTACTGAATTGAAAAGAGATATATTTATCACTAGATTTCTAACGAATCTTTTGTATCAAGTCTTGTGAGTAATGATTGAAATGCAAAGCATTTAATTATATGTGAAATGAAATTTTGTTTGGCGTAAGAAAAAAAGATTTCATCAAATTATTCGGGTTTTCGACATTTTTTGCGATAAAGAACTTCGATTTGAATGCTCTTGCAATGAAAGTCATGCGTATTGTAAATAATTATATTGAATAAAAGTCTGTGAGCTCTGGAACTCTTAGTTTTCAAACAGTCGTTCCTCTCTATTGTCAACGGAATCCAATAGTTTTTGTGTTCATCTGATAAGAAATATATTCAAGTGTTTGACATAAATATTATTCAATTGATATAAAGTCATTCATTTCTATCGATTCTTATCTCTTCTGATAAGAGTTTTTTCTTTTGTCAGCATTTGATCCCAAAAACTCAAGACTTGATTACCAAAAGAATTGTGTATTTGTTTGAAAACATCAGAGAATAAGAAGAATATTGAATATCAAAAAGTTTTGGTTTGTTTTGGGAATATATTCTGTGTGTTGGTCTCTAATGACTGAGTTTTATCTGTTTTTGTTTATGTGTTTCACTTTAATTAAGTGCAAACCCTTTTGACGACTCTTTTGACGAACTCTTTATTTGAAGTCTCTATTCGTGAAGTGATTTTTGTCGCCGAAAATCATTAAATTTGATTCGTTTGCCAATTGTTTGACTCTTTTCTAATCAGTTGTTGTGTTGGATGTGAAACACACTTATTGTCAGTTGTATTGAATTTTTGTTCCGCCTTTGAATACAAAGTTAGTGAAAGCAATGCTAAGCATATGTTAATTGATAAAAAAAGTTCATATAAGTAGAGCCTCTGATCACTTGTCAATCGATTCTAAGCTTTTCTCCAAAACTCTATTTTTATCGACTCATCAAAACTGATGTCAGCTTCGGATGAATCGATGAAATCAATTGTCGGTAACGAATCAAATCTCTGATAACTTTGTTAATGAAATAATTGTAGTCTTAGTCGACAGACAATTAGTATATGATATGAGTTATAAATATAACTAATAATGAAAGGCATTCAACACCGCATCTAATGTTGAGTTAGAGTCAGTTTAACGCAAACTTTTTCTCTGAAAGCAAAGCCTTTTTGGACAAAACGATCGATAAAATGCAATCTTTAGTCGACTCGAGACTTGACTGACTGTGCGATTGTGTGCAACGCATGACTCGATGCAAAGAAGTGGTAAATATTGAAGTGTCTGCAAAATGGAGAATCCAGTGCACAACCAATCAAGTGATTCATCGCTCAATTCTTTAATCATAATCTTTGGAAGCGGTCAGATCTGGTGCAAGAAGTTTGCAGAAGACCTGCACTGGAGGCCACTCGTATGTGAACTGTAGGGCACCGGTTGTTGAGTGGATTCGCTGTGATTTGGAGTTGACTTTTAGTTATGAACAGATATACATTTATGACCAGTACTCTAGTGGTGTGTAATGTGATCTCTTTGGTGGCAATGTTTATCGCCGCCTTCTGGGGGTTCACCTACCCATCTATTGTCCTCGACGGCTACGAAAGCGGGAAATCGGCGATTGTCGCCACATTTATGTGCGTCCTTTCCATCGTCTGCTTGTGTGGACTCAATTACCAGAACTATTATCTACTGATAGCTTACGCTTGCATTCATTTGCTAATAATGTTGAACCAAATGTTCAGTATTTTGCCGTTCGATTGGACTCGAATACCGAATTATCCGGTGGTCGGAGACGTGTCCACTCAGATATACGTATTATTGGTTCCAAAGATAATCTTGGTCGTCTTCTCTTTTCTATTAGCCTATAAACTAAGAGCCGATGATATACAACGAAAACAGAGTCGATCTGACCCTCGATGTCGGTGTGAGAGCCAAAGAAGTAATGCCAGTAACAGACCTAGTCTTCGAAGTTTTCACAATATGCCAATCGATCCGACAATTGGCGGCCAATTGCCACCACCACTACCGCCACCAAATGCTTCAAATTTTATACGAACGCCACCTCTGTATCCGATGCATAGGCCAAGTCTTTCCAACCCTCCTCCGCCTCCACTCCAATGTCGAACACCACCTCTAATCCACGGTCCGATCAACGGTCCACTTCCGCCGGGCCCGCCATCGACGCCCCCCTGGAGGAGTGAACGCAAGTGGAGTGGAGTCGACAGACCAGTGATGGATAGGTGTCTCGACAGTAGAAGTATAGACAGGACCCGATGGCCGACGACAGACGACCGCCACTATTATCGTGATGTTTATAATCCAAACTATTAGTCATTTAATTAATTAAATGGAAACAAAAGAAAATCTCAATCTATTTGATGATTGATTTGCCGTCCCTTTCAATTGTATTAATAAAATGCAAAACAAGTATAACAAGTATTCATATGTCTCCACATCTCTCTCAGTAATCATAGCCGAAGACACACACATCAAATGGTTGTGCAAATCAATTGCACATCCATTTGGATGAAACTCTCCACTAAACTGAACTGTCGGCTCCTCCGGTCCTAAAGATATCAATGGCTTAAGAATAGAGAGAAACGAAAACCAGAATTTGTCTCTAATTAATGGGAAACTGAAGAAAAAAAGTCAAAGTTTTGCACTTTTTTTGATCAGACAAACGAAGAGTCAATTCTCTGGAAACGAATTTTATTGCATAAAAAAAGTTGACTAAAAAACGGTCATAAAAAGTGTGGCACAGAATGAAATTTTGGGTAAAGAAGTCTTTTCTATATTTTAATTATTTATAAATTTGTTGCTTCGCGTGACTTCCAGTCTATGATATTGTGAGTAAAATCTCTAATTAACTCATCCTTTAACTCATCCTTTAATTAGTTGAAGCAATGGCTAAATATTTTGCTCTTATTTTGCTCTTTGTTTTGCTTCTTCTCCGGTGAAAGTGAAACAGTTTTGAGTGAAAAAACAAATTAAAATTCTGTCCATTAATTCAATTGAATAGGAAAACTGAAAACAAGAGTTTTATGATAACTATTAAAACACTTATATATTATTTGAAACAATTGCTCAGAATTTTAATATTTTTTGGATAGAAATTGAAATTTTATTACATTTATTATAACATTTACTTCAGATATTTGTCTGACATTTAAGTTTCTGTTTTTGTCGGGAATTAACTTATTTTTGTGTCGATGTGTCTGTCATTATATTATATGTATTTTGTGAACAATTTTTTTCCCGTTTCTAACGTCTAAACAGAAATGCTATCGAATGAGAACAGAATCCGATTGAAGACATTAAGAACTTAATACTTCTTTTTTGTTGAGATTATCTCCAAAAATGTTAAGTATTTTTCTGAAAATCAATTCACAACTGAAACTCTTGAAAATCAATTTTGGTTTTTACGGTTATTTTGCTTTTTTTACTATATTTTTCGGTTCGCAATCAAAATTCATTTTCAATTTCGGTTAATATTATTAAAGTTTATCATAAAAAAGAGTTGATTTACATAACTATTGTGTTTTTTATTCATAATTTTCATTACAGTTGAGAATAAGGGATGATATTCAGTATGAAAATCATGTGAATATCGATTCAATCGGAAGTAAATTATTTTTATGTTATTTTTGGCCAAAAAAAAACTCAATTGAGTTGAGTTTTAAAGGGATTGATAGAAGAATAATCTTCTTTTGTGTTGTCATACAATCCATAGATATTTTTTGATTTATCAGCGCTTCTGTTCTGTCCGTTAAATGAGAAAAAATAGCGAAAAAACTAATTTTATTCAAAAATCTGACTGAAGGCAAGACTCAGATCAGTGTTTAGCTCACATTCAAGACTCAATCACTCAATCAAAGTCATCGTTTTTATGAATCTAATCTATATATATATAGTGTATATAATGTATAATATATTTATTTATATTGCTTTTAATGGCTTCAAATCTATGATTTATGATTGAAATGAGAAAAGAGTTTAACAGAAAATTTGTTGAACAAAAAAACTTTGATATTATATAAGAATGAGTTAAAGTGTAAAAATTTGAAGAAGTCTACGAAAAAGTCAACTAAACTTAGCGTCAGTTTATTGATGTAAATATTGGAGAAATATTTAGCTCTAATCGATGACTGGAGTCGAGTCGACGTAAGAAAAAAAAGTGAAACCAAAAAATCAAATGTCGTTTTTCATAACCATAAGAGTCAAAGATTTTTTTGAGACAAAATTATGATCACATTATCCTTAAGATACGAATAATGGAAAAAATTCTTCTCTAATAACCAGATCTTATCGGTTAACATATTCTGTGACTAAAATCTCTTTTTTCGTGAAATATTTGAATAAATTAATAGCATTTTTGTTAAGAAAAAAGAGTATATATTATATTCTTGTAGTCATTAATTTTGATCGAATCTCCAAAATCTTTTATAAAAGAGAAGGACTTTCATCCAAAATATGTATAAAAGTATCCCTTATTTAATTAATTAGGAATAAAATTGTTGCCAAAAGAGTAGACAATAATCTCTTAGTTTACGAAAACATTTTTGTCATTCATTAAAAATTTTCAATTCATTAGTTTTATTATCGACTAAAATAACTTTAGATTTCAATGAAATTGTTTTGAAAAAATTTTAATGATAACTATCATTGACCTGTTTTTTGTATGAATTTTACAAGAGTACAAAACCATTATTAAATGAATTGATGTATTATTTAATCAAAATGATAATTCATTGAAGAATAACTTAACTAGCTGAAATTTTTCTCTAAAATATTATTATAGTGTTCTGTAATTATAGTATTTTCTGTTGAATAATAGATCTATTTATGGAAAGTAATGTATTTTATCCGAATTCTTGTTTAACTTGTTATCATTGATGAGTCATTGTATGCGTTAATTAGAGATTTTGCTTCTCATGTCATACCGAAGCAGTTTGAGAGGACAGACACGAAAACAGTATATAAACTACTACTTCAGGATTACATGAAAAATGCCACTGAAATGAAAAAAATCGTTGAAAACCAATGGAAATGATGGCCTGTTTTGTAGTTAGAAGTGGTCTATACTTCTTCTATCCAATGAATGGGCGAACAGAATAACGTCTTCTAACAAATAATTTTTGTGTTAAAATTGCTTTTATTGCTCAACTACTCGATGCCGATCACAAAATAAATGGTTCGCTCTTTCAAAGTGTTGGTCACAAAATGAAAAATGTTTTTCCAACTGAAAAACGATTTGTACGGATAGATAGAAATAGAAATAATAATAATGTGAAGAAAAGAAGGGCTAAAATTGTATAACAATATCATATCTCATCAAATATGAGTTCAATCATATCTCAAATATATTCTGTAGACGAGAGAGAAAACTAAGAGTTCTGTTGATGTGTTGGCCACAAAAAAAATCAGGTTATTATCCAACGATTGGGAAAAACATTCAATAGTTTAGTTTCAATATAAATATATTGTATATAAGAAAATCTTATATAAAGACTCATTTGATGACTAAATTAGACTAAAACGGGATAAACAACATTAATATTACTGAAAACTGTTGTAATAATTAAATTCCTGCCATTTATTCTGTTAATCGATTTTTGTTTTTCATTTTTGTAGACAATGTTAAACACAATTCAAAAACATTTGTTGTCTTATGATTTGTAGATAAAAAAAGAAAAAAAATTCAAATTATATATCAATTAAAATATAATGTTATTTCTGACAAATGTATAAAAATTCTAATATATTAATGTTTTTCATGAAAAAAGAGACAGAAAATCGATTCTTTGTTTTTGGAATTTTTCATTGTTTTGAGAAAATTTATATATTCTATGAAAATGTTTGAATGATTAGAATATATATATATATAACAGAATATAACAGGGATTAGAATAATACGAATTCTTTAGGAAAACAGATGAATATGACTCTTGTTTTTGTTCTCCTTTTTGTAGACAAATCTGTTTTAATTCTATTTGAAGTCAAATGAATAGAATTAAAGACAATTATTAACAGCTGTTATGGTCTTCCTTTCGGAATAAATTTTTTTCTCTACATCTCCTGACATAACATCACTTTCTTTGTATTAAGACTTATATTCAATTCATTTTCGCTATTGTTTTGGTTCTCTCTTTCCTAAAGACTATATTACTTTATATATAAAAAACATTTTGTTTTGTCAATCATTTTCTCTTCTAATATATGTTTTCGTCTGTTTTTGGCAAAGTTTGCGGACCTCAGCACAGCTTTTATTGATTAAAACTAAACTTAATATAACACAATATAATGGAAGAGAAGAAACTCTTCTTCTCAAACATTATTGACTCAGTATTTGGCGGATAAAACCTATGTCTTAGTCGAAGGAAAGTCCCAAACATATGAAACTTAAGTCGAAAATAAGAAACAATAAGAAGTTTTTCTTAACAACAAATGGAATAAAATAGTTATGATATTGCGGTCGAAGGAAACCTCTCTAATAATATATAAAACTTTTATATTATGTGAAAAAAGTGATGAAAATGTGGTAATCAATAAAACGAAGAGAAGAGAAGAGAAAAATAATAAAAAAGAGACAAAATTTGTCGCAAATAATTCATTTTGTTCTTCGCCTGTCCTCTAGTTTTATGTGTTTCCCTCTTATCATATCTTTTATTTCGTTTATTTCATTAAATTTTTATATTCAATGAAATACTGAAATATAATAAAAATAGAAAATCGATTGAAAGACAATACTTAATGTGTGACCAAATGTAGTGAAGAAAGGCATCAATTGATTGATATTATAGAAAGACTGACATCAAAGTGATCGACAAATACATAAATGCAGCGAAAGATAAGATGTTTAGTAGTTTTTGTTGACCCCCAGCGGATAGGATGACATTTCCCCAGAACTACTAAATGAGATATTTTTCTCATTCCCTATGAATTAAAGAATTATTCAGCGCTCAGAGACTACTAACAAGATCTGCAAAAAGGATTTGATATATGAGAATAGGATAGGGATGGAGAGGGAGAGAGAAAAGAGTGAGATCTCAAAGTTGTGATAAAAGGGATTTTTCGGTTATAATTGGGTCTTAACCTGATTTTAATAAAAAGTCCGTTTATATTACGTTATGATTATTAGGCAAAAGGGGTCTTATTATTGATAATCGATATTAGAATTTGTCAACACATGTCTCATATCAAATGTCATTTAATGGTATAAATTGGAGTAAGGGTTGCAATAATGGGGTCTTAAATCTGGAACTCCGAGTTTTGAGCCTAACGTCATAACATAACAGGCAGTAATTCAAATAGAGTCTCCTGGGCATTTATGACGTGTATAGTAAGTCTGTTGTTTATGCTTTCGTTCAATTCCTAACCTATTCTAAGAATACATTCACTTGTTTTGCATAAAAAATTGGATAAATTTATCAAATTTTTATGAGAAGAATATTTATTAATATTAATATGATTTACATTTTTCACTCTATTTGTCACTATTTTCGACAAATTGTTTGAACTTTGATTCAATACAAACGAAATCATTAGTATTGTGTCAGAAACAGTCCATAAAACTGTTTGTTTCATTAATTTTTGATATCCAGAGCTGACATCACATCTCTTTTTCATTGCTATCAAAACATTTTCATTTCAATAATTCAACGAAAATATTATTCCATTGTTTTCCGTTGTTTTGAATCTTTTCATCAAAAATGAATTGAAATCTATTTTTAGAATATTTTCTTTTCTATTGGAGTCTGAAATTCAATTCAATTGCAAATCATTTGTTAATAATTTTTAGCACTCAATGATAGAGTCATAAATATGAGCGAATCGATTGGATTTTGAAATTAACTCATTTTTCAAACGATTTATTGCCATTTGAATGGATTGTAATGACTTGAACTGCAATCACAGATAATTCAATTTCTGTAATAACATTAGGAATAGAGTCGTACCGACCCGTCAACCCCTCACGAGTCTAATATCAGTGGTTTAGGACTTGTTTGCGACATAAGTTTAAAGTGAGATACAATGGGAAGGAGAGACCAATCCATAACTTATAGCTTTGAAATGGATGTCAATTGTCTGCCAATGGATTTACTTCAGAAGTGTTTGATTCAGTCATTCCTTGACTTCATTTTGTGAACGAATTCATCGATTGATTGAATTATTTCTCTTTATTTTCGGATGCATTCATTGCATTAAAAAACCTATTCTTACGTTAATTTGAGTGGAATTCCGGTCCAAACGCTACAAGTCTTACAACTAATTCATAAATATTACGAATGAATTACTGATTGAAAGACTGAGCGAAGTGTTGAGAAGCGCTCAAACGACGAGTTACTGAAGAATAGTGCAGAAGAGGACTCATTGTTTGTCAGATAGAGTACTACGATAGCGAACTGTAGGGCCTGGATATGGGAGAGAGATGAGAGAGGGGTGAGAGAGAGAGAGAGAGAGATCGGCAAAAATCAATAGTTTCTGTGACGTAATGTACGCCAAATCACTAGACCTTTGATAGTGAGTGGAGTTCTGTAGTAAAGCCAATGCTCTGAATGCAATATGCAATGCAAGTACAGCAACAAAACTAATCCAAATTAAAGCAGTTGTGTGTCTCATAACTGCACAAAATCTTCGATACACGAGATTTGCATTGCATTGGGTTTTCACAAATGCATTGACATTACGCCCAAAATCTTCGAATAATTTTCTTTCCGGTATTTGTATCCATAAGTCTTCAGTTTTCTTACCAAACGATGAGCTAATGGTTTGAAATAACTCTAAAGAAAAAAGTATTATAAAAGAGTGTCTGCAAAATGGGTGCGGATGTGAAGCTTCGACATCAGAGTCTGACTTTTCTCGTAAATGCAGTTCTCTTTTGGTGGCAATTAATGGTAATCAATGGATATAGCAATGACTTGATGTCAGTTCCAGAGCGCATACCGATCGGTGAGTGTATTTCCAGTTAATTATCATTTATTTTAATAATTTGTGGATCAATAAAATAATGGTTTGGATATGAATTGAAACGTGAGTTAAGAGTGATTTGAGTTAAGAGTCAAAAAGAGTTACTCTAATTAAAAACTCATCCATTTTAAGTCATGACTTTCTCAAATTATTTGGGCGTAGACTCAGTTTCGGTGGAAAAAAAGGTAATCAGTGAGCGATTCGCACACAACACATACCGCAAACACCTTTACGTCAGGCTTTTAGAGCCCACTTAAGCCAATACTTCCATATTTTCTGTTCATTTCTCACACATTCTTCTCTATTCGTATTCTTATATAACAGTGTATTTGAATTCTTGTTGAATACGTATATCGATTGCATTCAAAGGCATTCCTGTCTTTGATTCTTATGTTTTCTCTAAAGAATTGTTTTGAAACCGAAAGTCATTCAACAATTTGTTGTAATATTTTCATTCATAAAATACAAGTCTTTGAACTGCAGTCAACAAATCAGAATAAATATAAAAAATCGGTATTTAATTTGTATTTAGTCGTCAGTGTTGATGTCAAACCTCAGGAACAGTTAGTGGAGTCGAGCGCACACTCATAATCAGTTGTGTAAACATTCGCCGAAAACCACATAAGAGTTGATTGCATTGAATAGTCTGTTGATAACCGAATCGTGAATAGACTTCTTTTGCAGATATTTTAATGAACCTTAACTTCACTTTAATATTAAGTACTGTTAAGTATAAAACCAATGGAAATGAAAGTCAAACAACATTTTAATTAGTCATTCCCTGACTTCTTGTTTTGAAGTCGTTGTCCGCCACTGCAAATCCTTTTCAATGAATCAGAGAATAGTCAGCAATAGATTTGTTCCCAAAAATCAATTGATTACTGAATTCATAGTTACTATTCTGTGCACAATATTTGGTGTTTATATGCAATGCAATGGTTTTGCATGACTGAAGACATATTGAAAGCAATACATTTGCAATACCGACAAAAATATTAATGGCATTACATTATAGTCACACACATTAGCAATAAAGCGGTTCTAATGTCTAAATGCATAAACACTTGGAGTAAACATAAAAAAATTCATAATTAGTCACAACTGGCCGACCATTTATACGACTGACCAGTCGTTTAGAATTCAATTCACAGAAAACTTCTTTCATTTGATTCATTCATTTGAGACCCGAATCGCTAAAAATTCTTTTGATTTATTGTTTGTCTGAAAGTCTGGAGTCAATGAATTGGCCCAATCCATAGCCATAGTCATAGCCCCCGAACAATCACATCAATAAACACATCCGACCCTACGTTAGGCTTCAATAGGCATTAGCTTTGACTTAGAAGTCGATCCGTGAAAAACATAATGTTTAAAGAGTAGACAATCAGAGACATCAAGACTCAGCTGACACTAAACACAAGTCTCGATTCACTTGAATTCGGAGATTCAGTCATCGCTTGCATTAAACTTTCATTTGGTTTTGATTTCTCCTCTTTTTTTCAATCAAATACTTAACAGACAAATGCAAATACCATTGAATTTAGGGCCGTATTTATGATTCAGTCTATCATTAGTTGGTTTTATTTGAATAAATTTTGTTTTATTTGAGTCATAATTATTGAGTGAGTGATGACATGCGATAATTGAATGATAGAAAATGAAAAAATTGATTTTCAGTGCCATAACACAAGTCTTGTAACCAAAAGTCTTATACAATATTTATTTCTGTGTTCTATTCGTTGCTTATAAAAGGTCTGCACTATATATATGATACCATTTTTCATCATCAGTCGGACAGACCCTTATTCCTTGTGAGGGGTTTTCATAACAAATATAGACTATAGACTGTGCTCTTTGGGTAATGCAACACGACTTGAAAGACTTGAAATATTGATTTGAATTCAGTAATGTTTGTATACTCTCATCGTTCGAGTGGACGACTAAAACACTAAAACATTGAAATGTTTCACATTTTTGTTTCCTAAAACTCAGACTCTAATGTTTTTATGCTTTTATTATGGGTTTTGAAGTTTTTTCCTTAAAATTTATTTCCTTTCTTAAGTCAATGGACTCTATTGTGTGAAATGTATCCACAAATTGCAAGAAAATAAATAATTCACATAAAGGGAGAGTGAATTTTGTAATTAATTAAATACAGTAACGACTAAACCGGTGTTTAAATCTCTTTTTAATGTTTGCCATCGGTTTTGGGTCATTGCGTTCATTAATTTTTTTTAGTTTATTGTCAGAAAATACTTCTGAAGTAATTTATTTCGGAACTAATCTAATGATAATGAATTAGGACTGGCATGAGATGAGCCCAAAAATTGATCCTCTCTTTCACTTCTGAAGAGATACCCAATCGATATGAAAATGTTTTTAATTTGATCCGAAAAAACAAACTTCTATTAGAATATGAGTGTCCTCTCGAAAGTCTATTAGGAGTCCCCTAATGGCCATTCACTGCCAGTCATTTTATGGATGGGATCACCTGATGGTACGGCCATTCCTTTTATAATGCATTCAAGTCAACCATAGCAACATTGGTTGGAGGGGACAGGCAGTCAAAAATGCGAAACTCTATTCTAATCGAATGATTCATTTTATTTTGTGTATCAATGGTTTGGAATAAAACTCAAAGAATTTAATGAATAAATTTTTTGCCAAAAACTCTGTTATTATAACAAAAGGCAGTTTTGCCTCAAAAACGCAAAAATCATTTCCAAAATAAAATTGATTTGAATTGAAGCAAAAACTCAAAATATTTTTGGGGAATAAATTTAAGTCTATTAAAATCAAATGTATTATATTATTTGCGTATTACAGGAGCGGTATTCCCTTTGGGTCACAATAATTTGCAGACAATATTCAAACAGACAATCCATTCACACAACTCTAACGCCTCACAGAAGTTCATTGTGGAGACGGCATCAGAATTTGTTGACTCCAATGATCCGACTCGTGTTGTCCGACAACGTAAGTCATATTAACACTCATTTGTTTGCATCCGAATGGGACTCAATTTTGAGATAAGAGAGAAAGTATATAAAAGTGTGAACAACAATAAAGGACAGGGATATAAGCAGTTTAGAAGGAGGGGAGGGCTGTATATCTCTAATGAAAGCATGCGGTAGAATAAGAGGGAGGCGCACAATGAGGGAGAGGGTGAGCACATAAACTGAGAGAGACAGCTGTCAAAGAGACATCACATTTGGATGGTATCGATGTTATGAATCATCGAATGAATAGGACGTGAGTTTGCATTGAATTTCCATATCTTTTCAGTGCAATGCCTTCACTTCAATCGTGGTATTTATGCTGTACTCGCACCTCATTTCGGAGCGTTTGCACACAAATCCGCGCTTTCATTCTCATCTACTTATCGGGTATTACTTTTTGAATATTTTATTATATGAGTGAAAAAAATAATTTAATTTAATTTCAATAATTGAAAAGCACTCAAATCTATACCTCTTATGAGAGGATGGGATCAAATTATAATCATTCGGTCGACAATTGACGGATAATTTCAATCCTCTGTTTATGAATTAATAATTCAAAAGCATTTTCAGTACACTTTTGAGTCCAGAATTGATTAAAATCCATAGAAAAGGGATTAGAGGGGGAAAGGCAACTGAAATTATGTTATTAACTAAATGTTGGAAACGAATTAAACTTTCATAACATTAACTAAACAACAAAAATGAATGAAATTTATTTCTATTTAACTAATTTGATGCGAAAATCGGAAATGTTATGTAATTATATTATACAACAACCAGTCGTCTGACAAACAGATGAGTCATTTTCTAATGAAATTATTAATTCAGTGCAGAATTCCTCTGATATCCAGATGTTTGACATTTTATTCAATGAAAGGATAGAAAAGTAGAAGACTTTTAAACATTTAGATGAAAGGCAAACGAAAGACAGGTTTTGCTAAATGAAAGACAAAAAATCCTCCGAATCAGCATTTTTTCAGTCATTTAACAGAATACAAGTGAAGTGCCATTCAGTTATCAAATGAGACCCAAAACGGGAGAGAATGCCTTCAGAGGATATTCTGCTTGAATTAACTGAATCGGGGCTCAGACTCAGACTCTCATTGAATTGCACAGACTTTAGGCGGTAGTGATGTTCCGATTTATTCAGAATAAGATTCATTAGAATGACTTCAATTCAATTATTTATAATATTTTTCCATATTTTAATGCTTTTCAAAAACATTGACTCTTTTTCTTCTCCCAAAATAATCATTAGACCAGAAATTTATCGAAATTTAAGTGCTTTTGACAAACGATTGAATAAAAAGTGAATTTTTCTTTCGATTACTCCATTCATATCAAAACCATTGAATTCAAAAATC
Organism: Tectocepheus velatus; assembly: GCA_034700625.1. NCBI lineage: Eukaryota > Metazoa > Arthropoda > Arachnida > Sarcoptiformes > Tectocepheidae > Tectocepheus > Tectocepheus velatus. Next base: position 122,704 of record JAQIXV010000017.1, on the reverse strand, counting down.
TATGAATCATTTGAGGCATAACTTTAAACAGTTTTGGAATTTTAATCATTTATTTATTTGGAAACGTGATCTAATGTAATCTAGAACAATCTCATACTATCATCATGGTAATCAATTGTCTGCCATTTTGTTACGTTAGGTCCCCGTTTTGGTCCATTCCTTTATCATTCGTATAATATTCCTAAACAATCAGATTATAGCCATTAATAGCAAATATACACTTATTATGAAATATACGACAACGACATCAACAGTTTTGTCTGTTTAGGTGCCTCTGGTGGGCAGTTCGCCTCTGTTTGCACACCACGAAAGGAGTCACAGCTCTGAATACACTGATTTTCATGGGATAAACTTAGAGCCCAACTATTGGCCGGCGATAATAAGTGTACTTAAGTGGTATCAGTGGACAAAATTAATATATATTTATGACTCAGATTACGGCACGTAATGATCGTATCAAATGATTTCTCTTAATGTTTAACCAAAAAATACTTTTATTTTTTGAATTCCAGGCATTTTTGAGTTACAAGAATTGTTGAAACACTCGCATAAAAGTGATCACAAAATCCAATTGACGACAATTAAACGCATAACAAATGCCGGAGAGGGCTATAAATTGCTTAAAGCTCTGGACCGGGAGAATAAGGATAGCATGAAATATGTTATCCTTAATTGCAATCTTCACATAACGAAGGCGTTGATCGCGTATCACATTCAGGACACAGCAATGGAGAGATCAACTTTCCATTACTTATTAACTAATATCGTGAGTCTAACGCAAATCTCATCCAATTTTAACATTAATTAAATATTTAGTCAATTGATCTCAAGAGAGGGTTATAATAATTACCCGTTTAATAGTCAAAGGATTGCCTCTCAAATCAATGTCACAAAATAATTGATGTTTTTTCTGACTTTCATTTCATTGGAGTTCTGTTTTAATGGCTATTAATCGACAAAATAATCCTTTATTTGTATTAATTATTTTTTTTATCCAATTTATCTTTTGGAAATAGCAGGGTATCAATTGAATCTAGCAACTGTTTTCATTACGAGGCAGGGAATTATGTTTTTTTTCATGTTCAGTTCAATCAAAGACTTATGTAGGATAAATGTCAGGTCCTTTTGTTGAAAAAGTAAATAATCTGATGGCTGTCCACATGTCTGTGCAGTTGTTAAGCGAGATGTGGTCCAAAGAAGTTCCGGCGGCTTTCAATGCCGTCAATATCACGAGCTTTGCGTTGCCTTCAGATAGAAATGAATTGAAAAAATTGATTCAAATGAAGAAGTCTTTGGCCAATGAATTCGGATCCAATGAAACGCCTTCAGTGAGTACTCTATTTTGCAAAACACAACCTAAAAAAAGAGCAAAACTGATACCAGAAATGAGATTCTGTTAAAAGTGTGAACACAAAAAGCCTTTAAAGGCTAGACTTTTGACATTTATTACTATTATTGGCGTTTGTATTGAATAGGTTGAAGAGGCGCTGGCATTGGACGCGACTCAGGTTTTGTTGCAGGCCTTCGATCTGATAATACAGTCGCAGATAAATATAACTAAAGCTCTCGAAACTGAATCAGTCGTATCGACTGTCAATTTCACCCGAAAGACTATCGACCCGACCTGTCCTACACTCAAACCATTCAAATTTGGAGAAATCATTTCAAACCATTTGAAGATTGTTAGTAGACTTTTGTTGTCGTTTCCAATCGATCCTCTCTTCCCAATTGATTGGAATCTTTTGTCAGAAAAAAATATATCAATTTTTATGTCTATTATTAGACGACTACTCCCGGCATAACTGGAAATATAGAGTTCCACAGCTCTGGTTCGCGAAAGAACTACTCCATCGAAATATTTGAGATCACAAATAATGGACTCTTTGAAAAGGTTTACCAAATAAGAGATAATAACACTCTTTTCCTTAACTCTATTTCAAAATTATTTTCTAAACTTCTTTTTGGCCCTAAAGTCCCTAAAATCATCTGAAAGTCTTAGTTCTTATCCTTTTCTTATTTATTTCTCGAATTATCTCTTCTTTTCGTAATGACATCCGAATAGGTTTTATATCTCTCAGAATATTCTGTTCCTAACATTCAAAACAATTCATTTGTATATAAAAATATAAAAAAAAAGTTTTTGTTTTGTAATCTCTTTAGAGTCAAAACAAAATATTCAGACAAAATATAACCAAAATTTAATAGAATTTCGTCTATTTTTAGTAATTATTATTATATATGTTTTTAGAGAATAAAAACTAAAATTAATTGTTTTGTCGAAAGCTTTTAGTTTTTGTTATCCAAAGAATTTGAGAAAAGAATTTGTTCTTAAGTTTTGATTAATTGATTTACAGATAGCCTTATGGTCTGATTTGTCGGGTCTAACGGTATTGCATCCAAATAGGCTCAGAATAAATGATAGGTCAACTCTGTTTAACCAGAACATGACGTACACCATTACCACTATTTTGGTGAGTGATCTCCACTTCTTATCCAACCATTAAATATCATTATTCATCGTATGATTCAATACAATAATCAGTCATTTCTTATCGTTTTTTGTATAACATTATATCGAAAACTCATTCAATCAGTCAATTGTTTAATTCATTTTTCACTACTTTTCTAAGGGTTTGTCTAAAACTCTTGTCTTTGAATACCAATAATTTTAGACCAATTCTAATGACAATCGTTTCAAATAATTTCTATGATTTGAGATAATAATAGATTTGAAAAACTCTGAACTTTTCTATAGGAGGAACCCTTTCTTATGCTGAAAAAGTCTGAGAATGTCTTTACTCTTAATGGAAATAATCGCTTCGAGGGATTTGTTAGAGATTTTACTCAACTTTTGTCCAAAGAAATGGGATTTCAATTTAAATTTCGAATCGTTAACGACTCTAAATACGGAGCACCCGATCCTCTATCAAAGTCCGGTTGGAACGGAATGATAGGCGAACTCATCCGAAATGAAGTCGATTTGGTGAGTATTTATCATAAATAACTCAATTAATTGAAAATCAAATAATTAATCAATAAATGAGTTTATATACAGTCTGTCAGACAAATAAACGGTTGAATTAATTAATGTTTTTGGGAACGACAGGCAATAGCGCCGTTGACTATCACTACTTCACGTATTAAAGTGGTTGACTTCACACAACCTTTTATGACAACCGGGATATCACTGATGATGAAAAAGCCAACTGTTGTAACGCCAGACATATTTCCATTCGTGAGGCCATTAACTAAAGAGGTCTGGGCTTCGATTGTCATCTCAGTGTTTGGAGTGTCGATAATCTTTTACATCGTATCTAAGCTGTCCATTGATCGCGACATTAGAGACAATAATCCAAATCAAAGCAATAATATATCGTTGTGTTCGAGTCTATCGTATTCTGTGGGCGTTCTCTTGTATCAGGTCTCGGGTATATACCCCCACTCCATATCCAGTCGTATCGTATCATTTGTTTGGTGGCTATTCGTCTTCATAACAATCACATCATATTTGGCTAATTTGACCGCAAGTTCTGTCACAACAAAAATGAAATTCACTTTATTTAATGTTTTGGGAAAATATGAATCACTGAGCGATGCCTTCGTTTATTGTAAGCACAGAATAATAAGTTTTCAAACATTTTCTCTAAAACTAATTCCTTAAACGCCTTAAACAGACGATCAGATGTTAGTCCCGATAACATCAGTGGAAGACCTCTCAAAACAGAATATCATAGATTACGGAACACTAAAAGACTCGTCGACTCAAATCTTTTTCAAAGTAAACCTCTTTTTCTTTGCATAAGAATTGAATGAAAAGTTGTTTTGATTTGTTTTTATCTTCAATTCTAATGCAATTAGAGTTCAAATATTCCGGTTTATCATCAAATGTGGGAAAGAATGCAATCTATGAATAATGTATTCGTCGATTCATATATCGATGGCGTTAACAAAGTTCGAGAATCTGAAGGACAGTATGTCTTCATTTTGGAGGCGCCGATGAATAACTACATAAGTGATCGCCAGCCCTGCAATACATTCAAAATAGGAAAGAATTTCCATTCGATTGACTACGGAATCGCATTACCTCTGGGATCTCCTCTCAAGTTAGTCATCAATTCTAGGTTTAACACATTTTTCCTAAATTTTCAAATACTTTTGACTCTGTTTTACAGAAAACCTTTGAATGAAGCCATCGTTAAGATGAAGGAAAGGGGAGACATCACTAATTTGGAGAATAAGTGGTGGTGGGAGAGGTCTCAGTGCAAACTCTATGACTTAAAGGTATGCCTCGAATTAGGGCACAACTCCTTTCATCAACTTTTTTGAATGTTTTAGGAATTGTCGAATACAAACATTACTATAAACAATATTTTTATTGGTCTTTTGGTTCTCTGTATTGGACTCATATTCGCATTTCTGGTCTCAATTATAGAGCACTTCTGCAATAGAAAGACCTCTTATGACACCCAACAGTCCAACTATACTATAACTGTGCGTTCATTCAATTATAACTGTATTTAATGTATATTTGATTTTGTATAACATCTCTCAGAAACAGGAGGAGAGCTTTGAAGAGGAAGAGAGGAGTTCCAAACGTAGAATCATTCCTAAGGAGTGACTCTAATGTAGAGACAAATGGTTTGTATTTAATCTATAATTTGATTGTCGTTTGGTTTTTGCGATTTCGCACATAATTTAAGAAACAGACGAACCGTACAAACATTGCGAATAACGGGTCAGTAATTGGAGTGTTGTTCGCATTACTAATCTATTTATAATCACTTTTAATATACTGTCCGCTAATAGAACTGCACATAAGACTTAACTTATATACAATGTGTGAGGAAATGGCCTTTTTGTAGTTTTTTACCATTTAATGAGATTATACCTTGATCATTGATAATTACAACAATCATTCCATTCATCTATTGATTGCTTTCATAAATAAAATATTACTTTCGTCTGAAAAAAAGAAAAATATTATAAATATAACGAAAGTCTTATCCTTTAATAAAAATATCATTTGATTTAAATTATTTGTTTTTGTAATAATTTTTGTATCTCTCTGTGAAGTCCGGCACCGGTTTGTTAGAGATTTTCCTTCTCCTGAACAGAATATTCATATGAAAAGTGATATAAAAATTTAGAGAATTTTTACTCATATTATATATTATATATTATATGAGTCATATACTGTCGGACATAGTTATGCCCTTTTCACTGAGTATTCAATTTTTAATCTGATGTTCAAATTCTGAACTCTTGTAATGAATTTTCTTCTTTTGACTGAAATTAGAGATTATTTTTATCTCTGAATATAAGACATGAAACGTGAATATAAAAGAGCTATAAATGAGTTATAAAAATAGTAAAAATGCAATTCATATATAAAATAAAGACTTAATAAAAGAGATTAAAAACATTTGTTTTCATTCAAATCAAACATTAAATTTGAAAAATGTTTTGGGTTTTGGGTTTTGGTTTTGTTTTTCTGATTCCGTGATTGTCTTTAATTAATGCGATTCTGTCGACAACTTTTCCCATCTGTTGGCGAAATACAGATTAAATCATTTGAAAGAACCGATCGATTGTTTTTAGGCATTCAATGCAATACCTGATCGTCTGAGACCTGTTCCAGAGATAAATGAGTCTTATTGTGAACAGTCATTCGAGTGTAACCGTAATCTGATATACGAATTGCACTCCACGGCGGAGGGTCTGACACAAACGAGTCGTGCCTTTCCTTACATCCCTATCGATAACATTCAATCAGAAGTCTATAAAAGTCTATTTCTAACTGAATTACCGCCGAACCGGTGATTATATGAACGGGTGCTGAAGGGTTTGTATAGGGCTCGTCATAACTGCCATTATATACATTGAGGTCATAGAGAGGCCACATTCGTTCGTAGACGTGTTCGTGTGCCCACAGCTCTAAGTCAACCCCATATTCATAGAAGATATCCTCTAATCCCAAACTATGGACAAACGGTAATCCCTTCCGTATCTGAACTCATAATAAAATTATAGAAATTTATGAACTGTTTGATCGATACTTGACTTACTATACTTTGCTTACGAGTGCAGTCGTCTCTAAAGGATATATACATTATTGGCAGAGAACTGATCGATAGATAATGAGATTCTTGTCTACATTACCGGTCATTAGTACTGCAATACATGGGTCTGTGAGCCATTGTGATAATCCATGGCCTCTGAGACCTGTTCTCAGGTTTATTGGCTTCACGTAAGTCATTGATGAGCCAATAGTATTGATATATCAATTGTTTCCATCCGTATTCAGGAAAGTAATAAAATTCTGTTGAAAATGAGATTATATGCGCCGGCCCTACATTGAAGCTATAATAATGGTTATTAAGGCTTCCGGTGCCGCTATTGACCATGGTAAAACGGTTGTCGTAATTAGAAAAATTGCTTAAATAAAATATTGCTTTTCAATATTATATCGTTTTTTAGGCTAATCGACGCTTACTATTTATATTCATGATTTCCGGGGCAGACCTGATAGGGAACGTATGCCGCTATCGATTCGATTTGTCTCATAAATTGATCCCCAACTCTAGCGTTATCCTAACCATTGGGTAATTGAGTTAAACAATGCATTCATTTGAGAACAAAACTTATAGAACTGAAACTCAAAAGACTTAAAATAATTATAAGACTCACAGAATCCAAATCATACGCAAAATCGCCTGAAATTATAAATTGAATGAATGTTTTTGCAAATGTGTTGTTCATATGGTATACCGATATGCAGAACGCTGTCATACATTCCTCTCTGAACCTCCTCTTGAAGTCGAGGAATGGACTGTGGGTTTTCATTTCCCAAATCCCCAAACACTGCAAATCTTGGGCTCCAATCGGTTCCACTTTTCATAGCATTGAATGTGAAGACATTACTCCAACCATCACTACTCCCGCAGTGATATACTTATTGATGATTTGAAAATCAATTTATTATAATTAAGAGTTAATTCCTTACTGTAAGGCATTCCAGGAGTTAATTGAGTCAACACTACTCTATGGATATACATTCTTCGGTTCTGATGCCCGCCGTCAGTGAATAGAGTACTGAATCCGGTCTGAGTTCTGTCCAATTCATTGTTTCCAAACTCAACGGTAGAAGTGTTTGTCTGGTCAAAAGTTGTCCAGGTCACTATCATCTGACTTGGATCAGCTTAAATAACATTTTATTAATGCAATATAATCGTAAATAGCCTTGCTTACCTCCATAAGAGAGGTGAATCTGTTCCGGTTGTGTCTCCAATATTCCCAAAGCATTTGATAAAAATTTTAAAATAATAAAAATTTTTAATAAATTGAATGACATTTTTTTCACAAGTTATTCAACGGAGTATCTATTCATATTGACAAAAATGAACAAGGACAATCATTAAGTCATTTCAATGTCAAATAACCTGGTGAGTTGAGGTTTTACTCATGGGTTGCCCAATCTGTTAATCTGAAGAGAATGATTAAGCAACTTTTGTCACAAACAAGTAATTGAATGATTTGTTTATCTCAAGATTATTGACATAATTTCTTAATGATATTGAAGTGAAATACAAATAAAATTTATCTCAATTTCGAATAAATATGTTTTTAATCACAAGATATGCGAAAACTCAATGGTTTTGATAACTTTCATCAAAAATAACGAAAACATTTTTGAATGGATTGATGAAAACTAATGATCATTTTTTGGCAATTTTCCAAAACATCAATAAAAGGAAAGCCCTCACAAAAGGCTGATTATGTCATATCCCGACAAAATTCAGACCTTTGATTCAATTTGAATAATAATTGAATACATTTTGATATAAAAATTATATGAATTTTATGACAACTTATTGAAAACATTTCGAAACGAATCGATAAGTTTATTGATTATATCAAAAGGATTCAGAAGATTGAGTCCCTTCTTGTCCTTCGAGTTATTTGTTGAGTTTCCTATCATCAAAGAAATGAGCATGGTCAATTGATAATATTCTGTGTCACTCATGAGTCACAGACCTTTTGATGGATTGGCAATCGATGGCCTGCCGGTAGTGGTCTGTCCATTGAATTCGTGATATCCGAAGAGATCAAAATTTGATGGTTGACAGGGAATGGTGGGAGGGATCGTCTCTCTGACAAACTGACAGAAGTAATACATTTTTGTTTGACAATTATAGTCAGCCCACTGTCCCATAAAGTACTGGTCGATCATCAAATAGACACAGTCTTCGTTATTCAAGTGGTCGTTAGGCTGTCCCTTATGCCAAAAAAAGAAGTCTTTTATTCCACAACCGCTTGGATACTGAAAATCATTGATTCCCCCGAAAGGCACTCTTTTAGCTCCGATCCAAATCTGAGGCCTATAGTTATTGAAGACATCGTCGTTGAGGTCATCCCACGACAGAACTATTCATTAAATAAAAGTTTAATTCAAATGAATTGAATGAATGACTCCGACCTCCGCTCTCTATTAATGTGTTGAGTATTATATAGTTTTCAATCTTTGAATGGATTTCAAGCAAATCGAAACCATTTCCCAATTGTCTGCACCTCCTCTCCGCCTCATCTCTTCCAACCATTTCGTAAAATATTTTAACGCATTTGGTTTGACTCGAATTATAAGGTTTATATTGTCTCCAAAATTGAGGGCATTCCTCTGCAAATGACATCATTAAAATGATAATCAAGCAAAAACTCAATTACCCAGTGAAGGAATATTCAGTTCTTCTGAACTAATGAATGAAAAGAACAGAATTATTATCAAAAATAATATCATTTTATTCCTTAAATTAATTCTGATTTGAATTATATGTCGACTGAAAAACATTTTATTTGTTTCATTTGATTCAAACATTAAATGAAATATTTTCAGACATCAATCGATTTCAATGTCATTGGATTAGGAGGAGAACACATTTTTATAATAAATCAAAAATAATTGCTTTTCATTTGATTTATTGTTTGATCGAAATAAGAATATTATTGGAAATGAAATTATCAGAAGTTTTGTCTCAAATAAAAAGCAATCCTTTCCATCGATCAGATCATGTCTTCATTTGAGCCTCTATTTAGACCACAAAAAGTTATAAAAAGCAAACTTATGACTCATTTTTGAATTTTTATTTGAAAAACTTTTTAATATTTCGTTAATTCAATGAAAAAGTTTGAATCGAGTCTTAAATCTAAGAAATTAATGAATCGATAGTAAAGAGACCCACTTATGAGCCAAACGCCTGTTTCTTAGTCTGTTGTCTCTTCTTCTTGTCTTCGAAGAACTTTGCGATGTCGAGAGTACTTCTCTGTGTCTTCTCTTTGTTTCTGATGTCTTGCTTAGCCTTTTCCAATTGCGCCGATGTCTTGGATTTAGTGCCCACAAGAGATTCATCCGACATCTCATCAACTTTGACGTTGATATTGAGCTCAGAGTCCAGTTCACCGAACCTTTTAGTCGGGTCGTCATCTTTTGGATCTGATTTTGGTTTTCTTCTGCAACACAAACAGAAGACAATAAAGAGGACCACAATTAAGATAAATGAAGAGATGAGAGCCGTCACTATTATGATCAAAATCTTGTTGTCCTTCGGTCGGGCGGTCGATGGCTCGGGTGTCGTAACTGTCGTTTCGTTTTCAAATAAATTCTGAGTCTCTTTTGAAATCCCTTTTGGAGTGGACTTCCCTATTGTCGTCTCTGTTGTGTTCATATAAACTGTGTTCACAACAATTGTTGAAAAGACAAAATAGTATTGAAAACTATGGATCAGCTCTTTGTTAAACATTGTCTCAGTTCTCAACAAATTCTTATTTTGAATCAAATTATTAAATGAATTGAAATTAACGCGACTTTCGATTAATTGAATTGAATTAAAACTAAACTTATAACTGAATTGTCAATTGTCTCGAGAGTCAAACCATACAAAAATTACAAACCATTTGTCATTCAATTTGTCTTATGTTCTGCAAAATGGAAGAAATTCTTGAGATTAAAGACCTTTTAATGAATGAAGAGTTTGATTCACTGGAAAACAGTCAGAAAAGAGTTGATTATGTCTTTGAAAAGATCGGTTCCATTGACAACATTAGGGAAAATGTAAAGGAATTCCTTTCGGATTACAAAAAAGATAACTCGAAGTCTTCGGAGAGATCGCAATCATATCGAGAGAAAGGAAACTATTACTTCAGTCACAAGAATATGGAGTACGCCCTCTATTACTATACTTTGGTTCGGTTCACAAAAATTCCTTTAAATTCTGTTTGTTTTAACCAATTCTTTAATTTATAGGCAGTGATGTCAGCGCCCTATCCCTCGAAATCAGACTTAGAGTCAAACAATGAGTTGACGTATGCCTTCACCTCCAGATCGTTGACATTCTTCGAGATCGAGGCCTTCGATAACGCTTTGTTTGACATTAACTGTGCTCTCAGTCTCTCAGACATTACGATGAAATTCAAGGAACGAATACAACTTATGTCACACAAAGTCAGCTGTTTGTGCCGTTTGAGGCGTTACTCGAAAGCCCTTTCAGTGGTTTCAGCGACCATTCAATTAGTTCCTTGTCTTCCAATCAATAACCAAATCGTCAGTTCTCTCATTGAAGCGAAAGATCAGATTTTGGAACGAATGGAGTCTCAGACACAAGAATCTGATGAAAATCAAACTGAAAACCGTTTCGAATCAATTGAAGAACACCTCAAAAATATTGAAGCTTTTCGGTCGACATCTATGGAGTTGTTTGAGGCCGAAGGGAAGGGCCGTCACTATAAGGCTATCGAATCGATTCCAAAGGGAACGATAGTGTCCGTCGAAAAGTCGATCTCTTGTATGCTTTTTAGGGACTTCTTTTCAACCCATTGCCAGAATTGCCTGAAAAACGTTGGTTACAAGTGTTGGCCCTGTAGGAAGTGCTCTCAAGTGGTCTTCTGTGATCAGGAATGTGCTGATAATGCATACCATCACTCATATGAATGTGGAATCATTGATATTATCCATAAGTTAGGACTCAATCATCACATCCTCTTTAGGACTGTTGTATTAGTCGGCCCTCAAATGGCTATCGAATTGGCAAAAGAGACGACCAAACAATTGGAGGTTTTCCACGACTCGGACCCGAATAAAGTGAATTTCATAAAATTTCTTCAACTGATAGACCATAAGGACAAGTATTGCCTCAAAACAAAGATCCCTTCAATTTTGCGTTCCATTCAATTGGCGCTTATTTTGGAGTCTTTCGAAGAATTCAAAGCAAAGGACAGACTCACAGAAACTTATGTCAAAGAATTGTCGGCCCTTTTGGATGAACTCAATTACAAGACATTTGTTAATATCTTTGGTGTTTACGAAGAGAAGAATAAGTACCGGGGCTTCAGAGGCTGTCATATTGGAAACGCTCTGATGTTTGACTCTTCGTTCTTCAACCACAGCTGTTCCCCAAACACTCAATGGGTTTTCAACGGACAGCACATCACTGTCGTGACCACAGAAGATATCGCCGCTGACAACGAAGTGTCCATTTCTTACGGCCCCTACAGTCAGACGATGTCATTCACTGATAGACAAAACTTTCTGCAGAAACGATACTTTTTTCAGTGCAAATGCAAAGCCTGTATGACTGACGCCAGAGCTCTTCCAACTCTAAAGTGTTACTATTGTGAGGACGGGTTCTTCGTATATGACTCAGACGCCACTGACACTGAGAGCTCGTGTATGAGTTGTGGACAGACTCTCGAAACCTCTTTAGTCATCAAAAGAATCAAAGAAACTGAGAATTCATTCAATCGATGTATTGCTGAGTTTGAAAGGGATACCAGCGCTGAAGAACCACTTCTCAGAGCCGAAGAGCTTTACTCACAGTTTTGTGAATACATTTACCCGAAAAGCAATCGAATGAATGAATTAAATTCAATACTTTCGCGAAGTTTCGACGCTTTTGGCGATTATTCAAAAGCAATGATTTATAGCAAAAACATTTTGGAGTCACTCATCGATACAAACAGTTTTCAGTATTGCATTGAAATGGTTTTCTTCAGTCAAGTCTTTTACCACTATTTGTATCGACAACGAAAGACATTCAAAATCGATGACGAGTGGAGCAAATGCTTCAAAACTATTTCTGAGACATTAGTCGTTCTGAAGAACTGTAAGAAGAAATTGGTTGAGACGGTCGACAATAAGTCTTTAGAAGATTCCGCTCCAGAAGTGGTCGCAAAGACAATTGAAGTCATCGACAATTGGCTGAAGTCAAAGGAACAGCAGATTTGCATCATTTCTAAACTTACAGATGACTCCAATCTTGAAGACACTCAACCAATGGTTCAATAATTCAGAAGATCCTCAAAATTATAGATATATTCTCTGAATTTCAAACAGAATTTTATATATTATTTATATTTGAATGCATTCATTACTTTCTTTTATTAAAAAGTTTTAAATAAATTAATTAAAATATTAATTACAATAACATCTGTTTATGGGTCCGATTCTTAGCAGAGGTTTTCAATGAAATCTAGTTTTCATGTATTTGTTATATTTGGTAGTCTTTCCGTTCATCGCTTTGCCTCTCATTTATTGGTATTAATTGAATAATCATTTAAAACAAATGACTGATTCATTTGGGGTCAGGTATTACAGCCGTAACTTTGATTACTGGACTAAAAGAGGAGTCGATGGCCCGAAACCCGCCTTTTGTTTGGGAAATATTTGGATGGTCTGTAGAAAACCCTTTCCTTTAGTTGATTTGGAACTCTCTGCAAAATATGGCAAAATCTATGGGTCTGTTCTTTTAATACTGTTTGTTAAAAAGACCTAGTATAAAATTGAATTTTCGCTACTGTAGAATATTCTGTGGAAACTTACCTATCCTTACAGTCAATGATCCGGAACTTATTCAATCGATTCTGGTTAAGGACTTTCATGTATTTAAAAACAGGCGTTCCTTTAAGACATCGCATAATATCCTGAATAAAGCCGTTCTTTACGCCAGAGATGACAAATGGAAGAGAATCAGATCGCTATCGACCCGTGTTTTTACTGGAGTCAAACTTCGAAGAATGACTCCACTCATCCTCCAATGTGTCACTGATTTGACACAAAATCTCAACAAATATTCAATAAATGGAAAGGATTTGAATTTAAAGGAAATGTGCGGTAACTATACGATGGATGTGATTGCGAGGTGTGCTTTCGATCTCAATATCGATGCATATGAAGACCCGGAGAACCCTTTTGTCAAAAGCGCGAACAGTATATTCCATCCTAAATTGAGCAAGATCATCACTGTATTCGTTTTACCAAAATTTCTTTTAAAACTTTTAAAAATCGGTTCGATGTTTGACGAGAACTCCAATCAATTTATTTTCAATTTGAGCCGAAAGTTGTTGAAAGAGAGGAGAAACACAACACAAGTATTCAATGATTTGCTTCAACTAATGATCGATACCTCAAAAGATGAAAAAAATACCTCAAACAGCAGAAAGGGTTTGACAGACAATGAGATAATAGCCCAGTCGTGGCTCTTCCTCTTAGCGGGTTATGAGACGACGTCCACAGGAATCACATTCTGTTTGTATGAATTGGCTCTGAATCCTGACATTCAGGAAAGACTTTATGAAGAATTACAAACAGCTCTCGACTCAAACAATAACTTCGATTATGAAGAGCTCTTGAAACTGCCATTTCTCGACGCTGTCATCTCTGAGGCCCTCAGACTTTACCCACCGTTCCTCAGAATCGAAAGAGAGGCCAATACTGACTACCAATTGGGGGAAACTGGACTTACCATCGAATCCGGACTATTGGTTCACATTTCCATTTATGGGGTTCATCACAACGAAGAGTTTTTCCCTGAGCCTGAAAAGTTTGACCCTGATCGTTTTATGCCTGAAAATAAGGATAAAATCATTCCTTATTCGTATTTGCCGTTTGCTGTCGGCCCTCGAAATTGTGTTGCAATGCGTTTCGCTTTAATGGAAATCAAGTTCTGTATCGCAAACGTTATCAACGCATTCAGATTGAGTGCCAATTCCCGGACAGACATACCCCCGAAATTTCTGTCGACCACACATTTATGTACAACTGAGCCCTTAATTGTCAGTATAACAAACAGATCACTCGTTTCCTCAATAATTTGAAATTAATTTGCATTCAAAGGAAAACTCGAAATAAATTTTGTTTTTGAGTCTTTCGTCTGAAAGTAATTAATATTTTAAACCCAAACTTCACTTCAAATTTAGGGAAAGGAATAAAAATAATTGAAAAAGTGATCAAAATTATGATATAATTGTCATTTTATTATCCGTTTGTAATTCAAATGTCAGACAAAATCCAATATATTTAATGTTTGACTCATTTTAACCATTTATACAATTTATAGGCAAATAGTGTCCAAAAGATGAGTCATTTGTTTTAAATAATTGAAACATTCGTTTGAGTTATTGGTTTGCGTTTTGTTTTCGTTTAAATGACATTAAAATATAATAACAAAAATACGATACAATTGGGAAGAGAATCGAAAAATGGTTTTTATAATATTTACTGCAATTGTAATAAAAATCAATAGAAGTTATAATTGGATTAACTCTCAGACAAACGGAATATACTTATAAACAAAAATCAAGTAAAATATCGACGAATAATAATAATAATAATAACTTAGAAAAAAAACTCAATTATTTTGAAAATTTGCATAAATTTTATGGCAAATCATAGGAATAGAAAAAAAGAGAAATAAGTCTTAATATGAAAGAAAAGCACACTTTAATTGTTTGGCAATTTTTGTAGATTTACTCTAAAATTCAATAACTAATTGCATTAACCCTAAGATAGATCTGTTGGCAGAAGAGATGAGATAAGAATCAAATTAGTAATCAATAAAATGTTATAATTTTATGACTTACAGCTAGGAATGGCCCCATTTTCAAACCGCTTCTGGATTTGGTCGTAAGTGAATTTGACAAAAGTGTCGTATTGTTCTGCAAAAGGTATATATCAGTCAAATAAAATCTTATCAATTGATCCAAAGATCAAATACCGGCTAATTTTGTATTGAGAACGTCATCGTATTCTTGTCTAATCTGAGTCTCCCTTTCTTTGAGAATACGTTCGCAAATGAGTCCGACCTGTTTGAAGGTGAAGAGGGGAGCGTCACGTCTTGACGGCGACAACAGACCAATTGAAGTCGAAGACAGACTCGAATGCATTTCATGTGGCGGTGAAGAGAATCCACTGAAATGTCAAACAAATCCATTAGTTTTAAAATATAGATAATTATTGAAATAAAAAACAAAATCAATAAAAACAAAGGCATTACTCTTGAGAACTAGTATTAGGCGACGGCGGATGTCCTGTTATTGAGACCTCAGTGGAAGTACTCTGAGTGGGAGAAGACGTATGACTGACGTGTAATTTCTTGCGATTGTAGAGCCGACGCATCTCTTCCCGAATACTAACCGCTATTTCTTCTGTTAATCAATAAAAGAGTTAATCAAATGAAGAATAGATCTAACGATCGATAAATCAATTTCTATGCAAAGAATCGATTAAAGGTTAACACAAATCAGATTAAAGACAATTAAATTTTTAAATAACCAAAGATTTGGATCAGATATAAGTTAAGACACAATTAGTACTAATGAAGACAAACCTGAAGTCAGTTTTGGGTGGACTTCACCGAAATGTGAACTTTCTTTTGGTAACTGCGGACTCATGAGGTGTGTCATACATCTTCTCTTAGCTGTTGGTCTCGAGTGGTGACCAAAACCGTGAGCCGAGTCTTTGTGTCCGCTATTGTGTGACGACGGCGGAGACATCGATGGGTCGGACCACTCGAGGGGTCGTTTGAGTGTAGCGCAAGCCATGACTCTTGTGGTCAACCAAATGATATAAAGCGATAAGATTTACAATAATTCAAAGATTCAATCAATCAGTTCCTTGTCTTCAGAGGACAACGATTTTGTTTTTAGAGTCAAATGAATGCGTTTTAAGGGTTTTGCGAGAAATCAATAGATTTGAGTCGTTTTTGGCGATAAAAATAATTAACGACTTTTTGGATATTTTTCAATAAATTAGGTCTCAATTAAACGTTTGATTTGATTATTATTTTAAATGAATTTCCGTTAAATATATTTTTGATGTTTACTTTGAATCGGATTTAAATGAAAATCTATTAATCGCTTCAATCGTTTGTTAGACTAATACTAGTCCTCAGTTTTGGACTCAATGTCTGTATTGTAATGACTCTCAAATAAAATGACCGTTTGTTTACATCCAAACACTACAGAACCCTATGGTTTATACCCACATATCTAACTGATTGAAACAATTCAGTACTATTTTAAGTGTAATTTATATGTAATTTAAGGCTAATTTTATAGTGAAAAAGTACTAAAACTAATGCACTTTTGAGCCTTTATTTGGCGTCTTTGTGACAGAAAACAAAAAAATATAGGTTTAGAGGGTTTTGAATATTTGTAAAGAGATGTCGACTCTGTGTGTTGAGTATTGACTCAATTGATTGCAATCGGATTCTCAGAAATTCAACGGAAACTCAACGAAAAGACTTTGAGTGAAAAGAAATAAATTACGTGAAATATATCCAAAGTTCAATTGATTTGAATTGAAATTTTCCTATAAATAGACGTCAATTGTGAAGCGGCGCTGTAAAGGGCTTTCATTTTTGTTGTTCAGTATATAAACTATTTGTCAGACATTTTCAGACATTTTATACATTAATTGAGTTCATTGTCGACGCGTTTCTCAACTTCTGAGACGCAAAACGTATTTGAGTTTAAATTAAATGGATTTAAGAGATCCACAAATCGATTGCAATCAATTGGATTCAGTTATAAAGAATTACAACAGAATTTGTTCCCAATTACCACACAATGGGAACAACCATTGGCTCCAATCGTTTTATGCGTTGATGCGGTCGGAGTGGACCCGATTGAGGACATACTACGCCAGACCTGACTCCAAGTGGACACTCGATTTTGTTACACCCGAAGAGTTGGCCAACGCTGGCTTCTTCTTCTTGAATGGGGATCGGGTTCAGTGCGCTTTCTGTCGGGGAATCGTCTCCGGATGGGAAACAGGTTTGTCTTCATTTAATTTTGGATTCATTTTTGTTTTGTGTCTTTTGTTTTGGTATTTGCACTCATTTTCATCGATATTTGCACTCATTTAATGCTTTTAGACAATTGTTTTGGTCAGTGGTTGTGACGAATGCCTAAAACGGGAAACTTCTAATCAATTCATTAATTTGTAACTTATTTTAATGAATGTCTCTATCGTTACATCCGTTGCCCTTATTTGGAGCCCTTCCGACTGTTTGGAGAGTTTCCCGTTTTATGTGTTGTTTCGCATGTGTTATCGGTTTCGGTATTTTTAGTTTTGCTATTATTCTGTCCGACAGTCTGTCCTATAATTTCAATAAAAAATTCAAATGATATATCTCTCCGATAGGCGACCGCCCCCTCGCAGAACACGCCCGACATTTTCCGAGATGTCCTTTCATTATGGAAGAAGACGTAGGGAACCAACCCATTGGTAATGACCCCATCAGAGGCCCGAAGAATATGACCGCTGGACACGACGTTTGCGGTAACTTTACTCCGATTCAAATGATTAATTCAATTGGAGTTAATAACCGGACGTCAGCCCCGACTGACCCCAAAGAGTTTGGAGTGTCTATACATCGCGGCCCCAAAAACCCCAATTATAAGTCAATTGATTGCCGTCGGCGATCATTTATGGCCAACGCGTGGGACCCGAGAACTCCCGTCAGTGCCGACTCTTTAGCTGAGGCCGGCTTCTACTCAATCGGTATTTCATTTTATCACTAATTTATTGCAATTGACGTCAAAAAGAGTCAAATCTTATCAAATATTTTATTATTTCAATGATTTAAATGATTTTCAAAACTTTTATCCCATTTATCAAAACCTATGACTAAACCAAAATGAGTGCAAATTCTGAGAAATATCATCATTTGAGTGCTTATCATTTGTTTATCAGTTATTTGTTAACAAAAAGTTGTTGTCAACCGGTGTATGTCTGACCCCTTACTGTCCCACTGATCCACTAATTTGTTTTCGTTTTTTGTTAATTAATTATCAAATGATTTAATTATTTGATTAATTGATTAAAATTTTGTTTTTTTTCAAAGGAATGAGTGATTACGTGAAGTGTTTCTATTGTGACGGAGGGCTCTGTAATTGGGAGATAGGGGACGACCCGTGGGTGGAACACGCGAAACACTTTTCCGACTGTTCTTTCGTTACTCTTAACAAAAGTCAAGTCTTTATCGAAGAGTGCAAACGATTGGCCGAAGAAAACCAACAATCGATTCCGTCTCCGACCCCGACATCAGATCCTGAACTGAATATTTCCGTCGGCTCTGATTCTGAGGACGAAAATACTGATGCGTTGGGCGTCAGAGCTGTCAATGAATGGATAAATTCCGATATTGTAATCCAATTGATTGATTTGAATGCCTTTCCCATTGATGTTATTAAGGCTGTGCTGAACAAGAGATGGCACGACGAGAGACAGCCCTTCCCTTCTTTCGCCCAATTATATGATGCGGTCTCTCAATGGAGAAGTGATTCCTCTCTTCAAATGTAAGACTAATTCATTTATTTTTTTTAAAAGACTAAAACATTTATTTGTTTTTTGCAGAAGTGGTCCACAAATGAGAGATCATAGCAATGATATACTGCACAGCAGTGATGAACAGATGAATAGCCTCAACAGTGATGAGGAATTTGGATCCGGTTGTGATTTGCCGGCTTCTCAGTCGTCGATATCTTCAACGACTTCATCCCTATCCACGTACTCGTCATCACCGGTCGAGTCGTCTCAAGAACTTATGTCTGAAGAAAGTTCACAGAAAACAGAAGACAACCGTCTTTTGTGTAAAATATGTTTAGACCGTGAGATAGGAGTTGTATTCCTTCCGTGCGGTCATCAGTTAGCCTGTACTCAATGTGCGCCCTGTGTTACAGACTGTCCTATTTGTCGTAAAGTGATTAGAGGCACAGTTCGGACGTTTTTCTCTTAGATTTTTACAATTTTAGTCTTTATTCAATTCAAAAACATTTTTAATAAAAAAAACTCTAAAACTATTTTAACTATTAATAAAATATATCTAACTTTCGATAAAAATATGTTTTTCAAAATAATTGTCAAAAATACTGATTATATCATAATCTCGTCAACACTCAACACCCTCATCAACACTACAACCGTTCACTCCCTCACCATATCTTTTAATAAATATATCGTTTATTTGTATAAAATATAAACATTTTGTCTCCAAATCATTATTTTTTGATAATTTATATAAATCTAATGACAAATCAAATAACTAATTTTTTTGAGCTTGAAAATTATTCATTAAATGATTTGTCCTTGCTAGTTGCGCAAGTTATCAAGGTTTGCAAATAGTTTAACGCTTCGTTTATTATACAATTTAATGTAAATTCATATAATTGACACTCAATTGAAATAACGAATCATTGATTCAATAAAAACTTAAATTCTTTAAAAATCACATCAAAAGAGTATTTTATTAAAAGTGAAGATTTGCAGAAATTCTAGTCAAACATTTGAAATGGTTTTTTCCCTGATAAATAATCAATGATAGCTAGTACAACTACATTTATTTTATTAATAATCAATTGTGTCATTCATTAAAAATTTGATTCAATACGTTTAAAGTCTGTTTGAAGAGGAGTCGACACAAATAGAGAATAATTTTCAAATTCAAGGATTTGTTTGAATTTTAATTTTATGGATAGAATTGAATTACAAATTAGTTTTCAAAACTTGGATTAACAGAACTCAGACATTATTATCAAAAGCTCTTCGATTTTATCAATAGTTGTTTAAATACTCTGAAACTAATTTATTTGATCAGACTTTGAATGTATGTCTGAGAATGGGATTTGAAAAAAGCATACAAAAAAAATAAAATCATTAAGAATTGAATGAATGAACATGGTTGATAATTACAACCTTGTTGAATCGACAGTTGATTCAAAGTTTCTCTTTTCAACGCCAACGGTAACACTGAGTGGAGTTAATAAAGAAGTTAATGGAAGCAAAACAAACTCTTTTTCAGTTTTGTTGGTTTCAACGAAACGGTATCTCAATATGATGTGAGCCATCGCTAACTTTACTTCCATTAATGCAAACCTCATTCCAATGCAATGTCGGGGACCCGTTCCGAATGGCATAAACGTATAGGGAATGATCTCATCTCTATTTTCCTTTAAAAATCTCTCCGGAATGTATTGATTGGGATTTTTGTAGAACTTTTCCGAATGATGTATAGCATAGATAGGTATCTCAACCAACTGTCCCTTATATAGTCTGATCCCAGAGTCACCTAATATTAAATCTTCTTCGGCCTCCCTCTCGAGCCGAGTGAGTGGTGTATACATACGAAGTGTTTCACTGACACAGGCGTCCAAATATGACAATCGATGCAAATCTTCGTAACTGATTTCCTGGTCTGAACCCATAGCAGAGACCAACTCTTTATAGAGCTTTTCCTGACACTCGGGATTCATTGCCATAGCGTAACTCATATACCCTAATGTAGTGGCAGTGGTTTCATAGCCAGCCACTATGAAGACCCAGCACTGGGCCATCACTTCCTCTTCAGTCAAGTACTTATTGGCCACAATTTTATTCTGTATCGTAAGGTCTAACTCATCTGAATTTAAAATCAAATTTAAAATCAATTTTTGTATTTAAAAATCAAATCGAGGTATACCTTCATTAAGAAAATGCGATTCCAAGCCCTCAGTTGTGTCACCCTTTTTGTGGTCGTCTTCGTTGGCGTCTATTAAGAGCTGAAGAAAGTCATTGTATTTTTCTTTACTCTGTTTTCTCTCTTTGATCATAAGTTTAGCTAAATTAATGATGTATTCATTTGCCTGAGGGCTGAAACTCGAGTCGATTCCCAATAAATTGTTCAAAAATTTAGGGAAAACAAAAGCAGGAATATACCTCCAAGGTGACATTATGAAAAACTCTCGCACTTTTACCAAGAAAGGATTGTTCGGATCTATTAAAGAATTGACTTTTAGAGCGAAGGCTCCGCCAGCGATCACATCCAATGTGAAACTCCCGTTCATATTCTTCACACATAAGGATTCCCCTTTTTCAGCTACTTTACCAAGGTGGTCTAAATAGTTTTGCAAGCAATTCCTAACCAGTCCATATAATCTTTTGATCTTGCCACTTGTGAATGCAGTGCTGGCAATAATTCTACACTTTTTCCAACCGTCTGAACGATAAAAGAAGAGATTCTTATTGACAATCGGGTGCTCTGTTCGCAGTTCTCTTCTATTAATGAATTTATTGAAGTCTTTCACTAAAATCTGTTTAATTAGTTCCGGTTCTGCTATTTGTAGGACAGGTTCTGTGCCGTCGAATGTTCTGCCAAATGATTGATTGAATTGAGAGGCGATCCTCTTATTCTAGAAAAGACTTACCCATAAACAGTTCCAAACTCTTTCATATACTTTAAATCATTGATAGCTATATTATTTTGAGCTCGGTCCAAAAAGTTTCCAAACAATGGCAGAGGTTTCGGTCCATTAACACCTTGTTTTGACCAATAGTTGAATTTTCTCGTCAAATACCTTTCAATATAAGGTTTGATATGAAGTATAATTTATTTTAAACTATTAGAATTGAAAAAACTTGATAAGAAGGAGAATTACCAGTAGACAAGAGGTAAACATAATAAAATCACGAATGTTATTTTTAACAAGTAATAGATTAGAATTTCAATCATCTTGGTCAGATCACAATTGATTAATGCAACGATAAATTGAGTGATTGAAACAAAAATAAAAGTTAGAAATATTTTACATTTAAAAAAAACTTGTATTGATCAAATTGAGCATCCTCATTATATTTGTATCCAATCATTACATCGAATAACAAATCGTCGAATCGATTTAATTTGTGGAGACGTTTGCCAACCCTTTCCGCCCAACAATTCTTGATTCGTGTTTCATATCAATGCCATCAGAATCTAGTGTCGAGTCTTCGTAATCATTGAGGAAAAGGTGAAGGAAAAGGGCTTTTAATCATTATTTTCAAAGCCCTTGAATTCAACATCTCTTTTGACATTTGATTAATAATTAAACTTTAGTAGTATTTGATCTAAAAGATTGAAATTAATTATTATTTATTAATTAATCAAATGATTAAAACAACGAATAAAAGTTTGAATATATTCTTAAAATAATTGATCGATAAATTAACTCTTTTTTTTATTTAGAAGGTTTTTACTAGGTTACTATTAGAAATGTATGACAATTGAAAAATATTCTTTCGATTCTATGAACCCTCCAGTAATTAAATATCACAGAATTGTTAGATTATACGACTTATATCAGTTCATAATTATTGCAATTAGGGTTTTAATCAAACTTTTAATATGTTTTTATTTATTTATCAAATCATTAGATTTTTTTTTCTAAAGTTCAATTCGGGTTTTAATTTGTGGAATTGCAAAAAAATCTATATCTTTATTATTTTATTTTAAAATTTGTGTTGAATTTTATGAAAAACAATTATTTAAATAAAATTTTCCTCTCATTTGACTAACAAATGATTATCAAAATATATTTTTAAGTCATTTGTAAACTTGAAATAATGGATATTTTATTATTTTTGTTTTGTGACATTGAGATAAACATTTTAACTAAGATTCTATTTTGAAAGTATCACTATTTGTATCTATAGTGTATCCAGCTAAACTTGTTTATCACATGATTCAATTCATATTAAATTAAACATTAGTGTTGACCATATTATACAACGATTCCAAATAAACTCTTATTATTTTTAAAATAAAGAATAATTTATAAGTAATTATTAATTTATTATTAATTAATAACATATTAATAACATTTGAAATTTTGTCATTTATTATGAATAAATTGTGAATAATTTAGTAGTCGTCTGATTAAAGTTCTATTAATTTTTTATTTATTATCAAAAGAAAAATATTAATCACATAAAAAGTTATTAAGTAATCAATTAATTAGTATTCAAATAACAAAATTTAAGATATAAAATGAGAATTAAAGCAGATTTAAGCAGAATATCTTCAATGGGATGTCAACCTCTTTTCAATGCTAATCGTAAGACTCTTTGCGGCCAACACTGGGGTTAAGGGTTTGAATTCTAACTCTGATTCAGTTTTATCGCATTTAGTCAAACGATATTTGTATAACATGTGAGCCATCGTTAACTTCACTTCCATTAATGCAAATCTCATTCCAATGCAATTTCGAGGACCCGTTCCGAACGGCATATAAGTGTATGGAATGATTTGATCCCTATTTTCCTTTAGGAATCTCTCGGGAATGAATTGGTTCGCCTTTTTGTGAAACTTCTCCGAATGATGTATAGCATAGACCGGTATCTCAACTAATTGCCCTTTAAATAGTCTAATCTCAGAATCACCAAGCTTAAAGTTCTGGTTGACTTCTCGCTCAAGTCTCATGACTGGTGGGAAGAGTCTGAGTGTTTCACTGAGACAGGCGTCAAGATATGGCAGTTCATGCAATTTCTCGTAACTGATCTCATTGTCTGAATCCATGGCTGATATCACTTCATTGTAGAGCTTTTGCTGACACTCGGGATTAGTGGCCAATATGTATGACATATAACCCAAAGTAGTAGCGGTTGTCTCAAAGCCAGCTATCAAGAAAACCCAGCACTGGGCCATTATCTCGTCTTCAGTCAACTTTTTATTCATTGAATTTTTTGTTTCTGTTTTGACTTCTCCTTCATCTAATTTAAGATAGATCTAATTAGCAAGGATCTTATATTTCAGAATCAAATCATACCTTTATTGACAAAATGTGATTCCAATCCTTCGATATGTTCTCCACTCTTATGGTCGTCCTCTTTGGCGTCAACAAGAAGTTGAAGGAAATCATTGTTTTTCTCTCCGCTCAGTCTTCTCTTCTCAACTAAATGTTTAGATAAACTCAAAATCCATTCATTCGCTTCTCCGTTGAAGAATGTATTAATTCCTAACAAATTGTTGACAAACTTTGGGAAAACAAAAGCCGGAACCACTCGAAAAGCATTCAACGAAAATAATTCTCTTAAGTTTACAACAAACGAATCGTTTGGATCTTTGAGTGCATTTGTTTGGGTAGCGAAGGCACACCTCGCGATCACATCCATCGTAAAGTTTTCGTGCATTTCCTTAATTCTGAGGTCTTGTCTCTCTTCCGCCGCTTTATCCAAATGTTTTAAATAGTTGTTAAGACATATTCTGACCAAACCGTACAACTTCTTCATCTTTCCGCTCGTAAACGTCGAACTCGTTATAGTTCTGACTCTTTTCCACAACTCATCCCTCGAATGGAAGAGATTCTTATCACAAATACTGTGTTCTGTTCGTAATTTCCTTCTGTTGTTGAATCGATTGAAGTCTTTGACCAAAACCTGTTTAATCAATTCCGGTTCCGCTATTTGAAGCACTGGTTCTGTTCCGTCGAATGTTCTTCAAACAAATTATAAGTATTGAAAGTGATTTGACTCAATCTACTCACCCATAGATGTTTCCAAATTGTTTTAAATACTTGATGTCGAGATGAGCTTGGCTATATTTGATACGATCCCAAAAGTTTCCTAACAATAGTATTGGTTTCGGACCTTTGATGCCTTGTTTTGACCAATAGTTGTCATTTCTCTTCAGATACCTGTTTGAGGGATCAGTACTTTATAAATATATGAATGACCATGCTTATTTTACCAGAAAATTAAAGTCAAAATAGAAAGGAATGCAATGAAGAAATTCAAATAATCGTTAATAAAAGTAACTGGCAACATTTTTAACATTATTTGTATCTGAAAACAATATAAAACTTTTTATTCTCTCGATTACTATAATTTTGAAGACAAGGATTGGCTTTAAATAGAAAACTCCAACTCTTATATAGTTTTAGGTATTGCCAGATATGAACAAAAACCCTATCATTAAAATTGTGTAAAGTAAGCGATTTTCATAATGGTATACATTGGGGAATACATTGAGCAAATTCTGCACAACTGAGAGTTCCCTTCCAGAATTTGCACCCGGAATATACCCTTGAATTTGCACTCAAAGTTCGTTAAATTGTTTTATAATATTATTTCAATTGAAAACAAAATAGTCATTTGATTACAAAATCATTGATTAATTAATTTTGTTTTTTGGTCTCACAAACTGAAAGCTAACTCAAAATAAAACGTCAAAATGTTTATTCAAAAACAGTTTGAAAACAACAATTTCTCTGTTTTTGAAGTTATTCTGATAACCCATTTCAATACGATTTCGTTAATTTTTGTAAAATTATCAAAAGAAAAGTTATTTTGTTTCAAAAATTATTTTCTGTCAAAACATTTATTTAATAAATTCCGATAAGAAATGAAATTTATTTTTATGATTTCGACATTATGCTAATTTTGCTTTAATAATTGTCCGAATCAATAGGATTATCGTTTTTGCACTTTCACATTTTACTTATTAATTATTTAGCCTTGCTCCTTTCTATTTAATGCAATGAATCAAAATTTTATGAATAACTGTTTTAAAAAATAATGCCTTATTTGTATATACAGTTATATTCTGTAGACTTAAACATCATAAGCTAGTGATTAAATAATCAAATTTATTCTAAAAGTCTCCATATTTTTCATCTCGTCATCTGATTATCATTTAAGAAGAGATGAAATTATATAAAATTTCCATTAATAAAAAGAATAGCTATTCCGTAATAATAATAATTGATCCTTGCAATCAAATATTCTTACAGACTCTATACACACATTCCCTCAAAGGATTGAAATTTTTGTACGAAAAATTAAAATTGAATTTTCATTTGTCTCAAAAATACTAAATATTTGAAAACCTAAACGCAATTTGATCTCGAATTTGATGAAAACACAAATTACTTTCTTGAGATTATCCATAAGACTCGCCATAAGACTCTCATAAGACTCTTGTGATAAGAGAAACATAATATTTGTTATTATATTCTGTTTATGACATCAAACCATCAATTCTTTTAATGATTATAAAAGTTATTAATAATAAGTTATTATACATTCATGAGATGCAACCCTTTTACGCAACTCTTGAATAAATCAAATGATTTGTTTCTCAATACTAATGATTAATTTCAAAAATTAGACAATTTTATTGGATTGTTAGCATTGTTAGCAAGGACAACCAATTTTTTGTATTGATTGGATTTTTCCAATCAATTTTGGAATCAATATATAAATATTCTTGATTGTTCGCAGATATTTACTCAGTTGGGTAAACAACAGTTTGTTTTAACCCAAACAACTCAAGGACTGCTAATTCTCATAAAAAATACCTAGATATGTGACCAAGTTAAAAAACAACTCGATTAGAAGTATTTTAGGATAAGTTGTGGTCAAATCTAGAAATAAAACTAAGTTTTGTTCGAAATAATAGAAAATAAAGTGTTGAATGAATAATTAATGCACCTAGTTAATTTTGTTAAGTACACAAAATTTAATTAATTGAAAGTTGTGACCCAACCTATTCTCAATCAATTATTTAAGAGTAATGAACATGGTCACATAGAGTAAGGCAAATAATGTTACAATCAAGATTGTTGAGTCATTTTTCTCAAAATAAATTTTCTTGGAACTGAGAGAATCTAAAATAGAGTAAATAGAAAATTGATTGCAAGGATTCAACGAAAGATTCATTTGATTTATATTACGTTGAATTTCATATGAATTTAAGGCTAAAAAGAGTTTGGGATTTATTGGTATTACGTGATATGTGAATAGGAAATGACATTTTTGTTATCATTTTGTGCTTCACTTCAAAAAATTATTTATAATTTTATTATTATTTCTTCCATTTTATGAATAAATTTAATTCAAAATCAATCAAATGTTTAATTATTTAATTGAGTTTATAATCAATTTTGTCTCAAAACAAAACAAAAGTCTATTTAATTAAAAACTCTTTTTTATTAATGCCGTAAACGAAGAGACAAAACAAAAACAAAAAATAGTGTTATCTATGACTCTATGACTCAAATGTATTGGATTTCCTAAACAGGAAAACACTGTTTATAGCTATCATTCAATTTAATTGATTCACATCTCAATTGTCTCTCAAAATACAAGTAAATTGTCTTAAGTTGTGGTCAATGTCTGTGTGAGTCATGCCTTTGGCCAATCTTGTGGTTCCCTGGAGTGGAACCAATAAAGACTCTGAGGTTTGTATTAATATCTTCTCTTAAATGTGATTCTTATCTCTGATCCGATCGTATCATCAAATTTGTTATAATTATTCCTCTTTTCCTACAAATCAAAGATAATAACATCGACTCCCAGTCCCGAAGAACCACCCGAACAGTCGGCAAACGATGGACAGCATATCGACGACGAAAATGTATTTGATTTGCATTTGTTTTGTCATTATTTCTCATATTTTGACACTTTTTATATGTTTTGATTGACTGTCAAAACAGTTTATCAGTGAAACAATCGATTGTCTGATTGTATGAAACAATACTATGATTTGATTCACACACAACACAACCCATTCATTGATAGACCACTTTTCAAATGTGACACAAGTTTTTAAAATTGAGTCCTTTTTCTCATTATTTAATTTAAAACTGTTTAAAGTCAATGTCAGAGATTGAAAGGACAGTAAAAAGGGTTCAACTCTTATACTGAAAATTTTGACAAAACTTTCCTTCACTACAAACATATCGATTGAATGTCTTATAAAAAGTTGAGAAAATTTTTTGAATTATCAATTTTATGAGAATTCCCGTCAAATAACTATAAAATTTAGAGTTTATCTGAATTTTTATGATAATTGACATCATTTTCCACAAAATTTTGAATATTTATTAACCCTTTGAGTGAAATAATAGGCATTTTTCTCACACAATATCCTATTACTACGATTTGAACAATACTTGAATGCAATCCTTTTTTCTCTGAATATATTTCAACAGTCAGTCAAATATTCGGCACTTTTTTAGTTTTGTTTTAAAACAATTTTATTTAATTTTTGAAGTGTTTTGAGTCAATGTTCTCTCATTTTTTGCAAATAACATATCTTTTCGGTTCGAAAAAGATTTCGCGAATGGATGTCGAGAACAGTTCGGTTCAAGAGATCGAAGTAACAAATGTTACAAAAGAGGGCCACCCTATGGCCGATCCGAGCCATTTCCTACTCTTAAGGGTTTTGGGAGAGGGATCTTTCGGTAAAGTATTTTTGGTTAAGAAGATCGTTGGACCCGACTCTGGAAACCTATACGCTATGAAAGTCCTACGAAAGGCTACATTAAAAGGTTTGGAAAATAATTGATGCGATTATTCGTATTATTACTAATTATTATTCTTATCTCATGTTCTAACAAATGACCGCTAATTATATAATAATTGGAGTGAAAACTCATTTATAAAATTTTTTTTAATAATTGGTTTCATATAAATAGTCACATAATTCGAGTCATGTATCAAATGATACAAATCTATGAAACATTTTTACGAATTTTTGTTTTGATTTCTCACTAAATGTTTTGTTTCGAGTAATGTTTTTACTGCAAACCCGCCCTTTCGGGTGGAGTTTCTCCACTTTTGATGACTTTTCATAGATTATTGTTTTTCATTATAGAAATTAAAGCAATTATTGTTTGAATTTGTTTGACATTTAGTGAGAGACCGGGTCCGGAGCAAAATGGAAAGGGATATATTGGCTGAAGTGAGGCATCCATTCATCGTTAAACTAAATTATGGTAATCACTGTTTTGTCAAACATTTTCTGTTGAAACACTTCTTTTGTTTATTTATTTAAATAACATTTATTTTGAAAGCTTTTCAAACCGAAGGAAAGCTTTATTTAGTGCTCGACTTTCTTAGAGGCGGAGATCTGTTCACTCGTCTAAACAAAGAGGTATTTTAAAACAAACTTAATATCGATTTTATCTTTTTTACGATTATTTATGTAATAATTTTGACTCATTTTTAGGTTATGTTTACCGAAGAAGACGTGAAGTTCTATTTGGCGGAACTGGCGCTCGCTTTAGACCACTTACACACTTTAGGAATTATTTATAGAGACTTAAAGCCAGAAAAGTATTTATTTTATTTAGAGTTTTATTATTTAAAACTTAATTATGTTTTGTTTGATAGCATTCTATTGGACTCTTGCGGTCACATAAGTCTCACTGACTTTGGATTGAGTAAAGAGTCACTAAAAGATGAGAAGTCGTTCTCCTTTTGCGGAACAGTTGAGTATATGGCGCCGGAGATAATCAGCCGAAAAGGACACACCACTGCAGTCGACTGGTGGTCGTTCGGTGTACTTATGTTTGAGATGTTGACCGGAGTCCTACCCTTTCAGGGGGCGAATAGAAAGGATACGATGCAGCAAATCATGAAGTATTGAACTATAAAATAATTTCTCAAATAATTAAAATATTTGTTTTCAGAGCAAAGCTATGTATGCCTCAATACCTGAGTCCAGAAGCTCAGAGTCTACTCCGCTCTCTATTCAAACGAAATCCGGCCAACCGTTTGGGCTCCGGTCCTGAGGGCGGAAAAGAGATGAAAAGCCATCAGTTTTTCTCAACTATTGATTTTGAAAAACTGTTCAAAAGAGAAATGACTCCTCCATTCATACCTGCCATCAATCGAACCGATAGTTTGTTTTACTTCGACAAAGAGTTCACTAATAAAGCGCCAGAAGGTCAGCCATTTATAGCCATTTATCGGTTTCGATGTTCTAATGATAAGAATTTTTTTGTTTGTCAGACTCTCCCGGAGTGCCTCCCAGTGCTAACGCACACGAACTGTTCCGGGGGTTCAGTTTTGTTGCTCCAAATCTATATTTAGACGAAAACATTCAAAACAATGAAAACAATACAAACATTACTAATAGTCCCGAATCGGCCAACACTTCACTTAACGTCTCAAAAATGCTTTTAAGAACAATCACTAAATGCAAAGAGCGGTCACTCAATGATTACGAGTTCTTTGAAGAGTTAGGCAAAGGGTCCTTCTCTTGCTGTCAGCGATGTGTTCACAAAGAGAGTGGCAAACAATACGCCGTTAAGGTATGACAGGAACTACTCTTGACTTTTCAGTCCTTTAATCGATTTATTGTTCAGATAATCGACAAATCGAAACGCGACTGTTCTGAAGAAGTGGCGGTTCTCTTGAGATATAGTCAACACTCGAATGTCGTAACCCTTCACGACGTTTATGAGGACACGAATAATGTTTATTTATTTATGGATTTGATGACCGGCGGAGAGCTTTTGGACAAAATTCTTAATCAGAAGTACTTCAATGAAAGAGAGGCGAGTGCTGTCATTGAAGTGATCGCCACAACCATCAAATTTCTTCACGAAAATGGAGTAAATATTTCTCTGTTCTAATGATTCTATAAATTAATTTGTTGTTAATGTGACGCACAGGTAGTCCACAGAGATTTGAAGCCCTCCAACATCTTATATGCGGACAACACTGGAAACCCTTCGTCTATACGTATCTGTGATTTCGGTTTCGCTAAACAGATGAGAGCCGAAAATGGACTACTGATGACCCCCTGCTATACCGCAAACTTTGTCGCTCCGGAAGTACTAAAAAAACAAGGCTATGACGAGGCCTGTGATATCTGGTCAATGGGTGTACTCCTCTATACAATGCTCGCGGGGTTTGTCCTCTAATTTTATTTTTATTTCTTTTTGTTTAATATATGTTTGAATCAACAAAAGGGTCACTCCTTTCGCTTACGGACCGAATGACACACCAAATGATATACTGATTCGTATCGGCGAAGGAGAGATTGACCTCAAGTCTGGAAATTGGGTTAATGTCTCCAATTCTGCTAAAGTCAGTCATAACTTATCATTAATTCTAAGTACAAATGAATAATAAATCCTTGATTTAAAATAATCCAGGATTTAGTCCAACACATGCTTCACGTGGACCCAAAACAGCGCTATCGAGCCATCGATGTACTCAATCACGAGTGGATCAAATGTAGGAATCAATTGCCAGATACTGCGCTCACACATCAAGAGTTGAGTGTAATTAAGGCTAATATGGGTCTTGTATTTGAGGCCATCAATAAGCCGACGCCATTCAGCTTAGACCCGGTCGGGGCGTCAAAGTTGGCCCGACGTCGAGCCAATCGTAACTCTCGATCGCCAAACAGTGAGTCAGACGATTGATGTCTATTTGGTTTAATTTACTAAAAATTGTATTAATATATCGAATATATTGTTATTCATTCCGTTTCGGCGGAAATTGTTTTTATTTTTTATATTTATTTTGAAATCCATTCGAAACCAAAACTGAATCAATTGATTGTTATTTTGAATGTTTTGTCCGAATTTTGTTTAAAAAAGTCGTCAAAAATACATTTCAATGATCTCCTCATTCAATGATTTAGTTTAGATTAAAATGTTTCGTCATTTTATGCCAATTGTGTTGAATATTATTCAAGTTTTCAATTATTTACAACATTTTCAATATATTTAAAAATATTTTCGAACAAATTTCTTATACATCTCTATATATCTCTCCCAATAGTTTCTGAATTTTATTTTAATTGTATTTTTAGTCATAATTATAACGGAAATGCCATTCAATATCTGCTCTAATATTGCGATCATTTATTGAAAGTCTAATCCAATTATTTTTTCCTCAAAAACTAATTTTATAGAAAAATAATTTAGTTATTAATCCCTTTAAAACAATTTCAACGAAACTAATATTTCGATAAAAATGTTTTTCAAATGCATTTCAAAAGGAAAATATTTGAAGAAATGCACAATTTTTTCGTCAATTAATTGTTTTGTGCCTTAATTTTAAGCCATTTCTATAATTACTTACATTTTAATCAGAATACAAAAAAAAGGAGGAATTGTTTTGAATCCAAGTTTTAGTCAAATCTATACCAAAACAATTGGATTTCAACTATATTTTGAAATTCAATTAAAATATTTATCATTAACTCAATTAACATACAATTCATAAGAATGTTATAACTGTTCTCTAATTATCATAAAAATTGAATTAATATTTATATATAAGAAAAACATTTAAAAATTTTGTGATCTATTGTATGAAAACATTCCTTTCTATTCATAAAATCTCTTATAATTCTCTTTTACACAAAACTATTAATATATATAAACATTTAATTACATAATAATTGAAATAAATTTTTCGTCGATAAATATATTTGTTATTATTATTATTAAAACTATTGAATAATATTAGACTAAAAATATTTCAATACTTCCTATTTGTCTGCATTTGTTATTAATATTCGAATAAAAATTCTTTAAATTTTTAAATTCTGTGTAAAAGTTATTCAAAAAAAGTTTTTCCATATTTGAAGTGTTGCATAAAATTGAATATTACTTAATTACCTTGATTAATTTATGGGTAGAGTCATGAGTTGGACAATATTGGTCTCATTTAATTGAATTTCGAAAACATACGGAATTCCAAGAAATTCAATACTTTTTTCAATTGAAAGCCTTATATTGAATACTGAGCTCAAGACGTGTCACTTCTTCAACAGAACTAAACCGAAATGAATCGATATTTTTGGTCAGTATTTGCTTTTGTTGTAATTATAACACTATTTGGTGTTAATTGCGATAACAAAGTGAAAGACAAAAAGAAAGACAAAATCTCTGACAATGAGATCGACGACACCCCGACCTCAACAGCGAAAGGAGAACCTCAACAGAAACCGATTCAACTTATCGTCAGAACGATAAAAGGGTGGGCGCGAGCCCTTCCCGAAGCCATCATCGCTTTTCTGACCCATTTGTTGGCGCCGTTTACGGGCGAAAAGGAGGCGCGACGAAAGGTGGAGCACTTCCTCACCGGTTTGGTTCAACTTTTTGTCAAAGAAATGCCGAAATCCTATACAGAATTTTTGGGACAAATCCCACAATTCCTCGATATGTTTGAAATGTTGGGATAATTCATAATTTTATTTGTATTTTATGTCAATTCTTATCTCAATTCTAAGTTTTGATACATTTTTTTAAGAATTCAAATAAAAAGTAATTTTAAGTATTTTTCTTTGATTTCATTTGAAAAAAGTTTTATTTTTATCTAAAAAAACATAAAAAACATAATTAAATAAAAAGTGATTTCTTCTAAGAATTGATTTTATAGTAAAACTAATTAACGATTAATGAGAGCTTCAGTTCATTCATAAAAACAATGTTTTGTTAGAATTGAGTTCTAATAGAATTTGACTCAACTTTAGGAAAATAACTGATACTTATGTATAGCACAAGAACAGCACATTAAGTCATAAACCCGGCAAATAATGGTCATCTATAATAAACTCAATGGCACATGGATTTAGCAAGATTAAATTAGTTAAACCTTGGGTTTTCTCCATTAGACTCATCGTATGTTAAGTTGACCATTAGTTTTGTTGACTTTAGCAAGGTTATAGCAAGGTTAAATTCAATGAACGTGAGATCAAAGTGATGATTATCACCAAAAACTGATAGTTAGTTGAGTTTGACATTGAATTTGGTCTATCATTTGAAGGTCAATATCAGTAAACCTGAGGTTTGACCGAAATATTCCACAACTAATCGAATGGAAAGTTACTATTTTCTCGATTTTAGACATTTTTGTCCACAATTTCGATAAATTTTTTATATTTTTTGTGATGCAATAAATGGCCCCGAAGGTCATCCAGGTATAAAGTTATGCAACCCTTTCTATTGTGTAATATTATGTGATATTATGTATTATTATGTAATTAACCCAAAAAAGTAAACAAAACCCGTTTTTAATGTTTTTCCATCGATTTTAATGAATTAAGAAATGATTTTTTGAATTCAAATAAACTTTCTTTTATTAAAATGAAATTATTTATAAATTTTTGCTATAAATCATTCAATAGTTAAACTTTAATTCAAAAATTTATTTTTAAAATTAATTTTAATTAGAAATCTATTATAACATTAGAAATGACTGAAAAAATCTAATGACTAATAATGAGACGACAATGGGAGTGGTATTATCTCTTTTTCCAGGTGTATTTACGTCGGGCCCCCTCTTGTCCCCACTTTTTGCGCTCACGTTTTCGTACGTCTTGTGTCAAAAGACCCGCTTTTTTGTTGGAAATAAAAAATTTAATGAAAAATCAAAAACTGTTCGACAGATTCAAACCTAATCTCATTTTTTCGACCATTTTTTCGTCAACAAAACTTCTGAGGGCAAGGGATAGGGCCAAACGAATGGCACCCGACTGTGCAGTAGTTCCCAACTCTCTCCAACCCCCGTCCGGTCCATGATTAGAGCCATATGGAGGAGAGTCACGACTCCACTCTTTTGTCATTTCCTCATACATTGTCTTACACTCGATGTCCACTTTAAAGAGAAGTCCAGTGAATTGGAGTGGACTCATCACTTGCTCTCTAATTGATTTCAAATTCAAATTATTGTAATAAAAAAGATAATTAACACCTATCCTCTTACCTATCCTGGTGGAACTCAAAATACAACAGATCTTTGCCATTGATATCGACTTTTCCGGTGCCGTTCCCGCGCACCGTCACGTCTGCGACGCAGTATTTTCTCATTCCTGTCATTCAATCAAATCTTAAGATTGAAACTCAATTTTCAATTGAAGGCATACCTCTTGCAGTCATATAAGGCCTTCCATTCTCATCGACCAAAAGGGACGGAATATTCATTTGAGAGGAAACGGATTGAACTTCTTTTCGATACTCAAAAATAAAATCTTTGACTTTCTTAGAGTACGGATGAGATAATAGTCTGTCGAAGGCTTGGACCAGATTTTCGTACTTTTGTTCGTCAAATGACTCCAAAAATTTAAGTCTCATCTCTCTATAGGACAGCCAATCGGAGCCAATAACGTCTCTATCGATAAACAAATTTTCGATTAAAATCAAATGAAAATCAAATAAAATTATTACAGTTTTGCCTCTTCTGGAGGAGTTGTGATCCCTTTCCTAACGAGTCGGTCCTCAAAATCATTCAATTCTTTCATATATTTACTTATTTTCTAATTTAAAGACAAAATTAAAGACAAAAACAATCGACAAAAGAGTTTGTGACAAATGCTTACAAAACATGTTTCATAGAAATTGGATTTTCCCGTATAAAACATTGAACTGAAGGGACGGCCCTCTGAGTCGAACTGCGCCTCTTTTTTCTTCGGGTATATCTCTTCCGGCGGACGCATCTGAGGTCGAGCTCTCTTTGAGAAGAGTCCCGAAGGCATCAGATATTGAATGGCTAACTGTTGGACATAAAATCATTAAAACAATTGTCATTTAAGAGTAAAATCAATGATTACGTCGATATCTGTTTGAGTCATTGAATTGACATCAGTTCCCATAATGTTTGCCAAATGTCTTCTTCCGTTTTGGAACTCTTCCTTTTGTTCTTTAATGAAGGAGTCGTACTGTCGGGCGCTCTCCAGATATGTGGACATCGCTTTCGATATCATATCTTTTCTGGAACTCTGACCATCAGTTTCTTTATTAGTTTTGTCTTTTGGGTCATAGAAAGGGTTGTATCGGACTCGAGGAGCGTTCGGTCGCATCGGATAACTACCCGTCACTATAGTCTTGTGCTCGACATCGGATCGGGTCAAGTATTTTAACCGCTTTTGGATTGTCGTCAACTCTTTCAACAAATTTTTGTTGTTTTTAATAATAATTGACTTATTTATTGATAACATTGTTATTGATTTGAATCTAATTTCAGATCAGTTTTTAAAACAGTCCTTAAAATTAGTAAATAATCAAAAGTTTTGTTATTATTTTGATTTGATTTGAAATCAATTGAAAACAAAACAAATGTTTAGTGACTTTAGTCTCACAGAAAATATTTGCGAATAATTTGTCGAATAATTGTCGGATTTGTGGCAATACTTGGATGGGTTTTACCCAACAAATAACTAAAAGTAGAACTAGAGGTACAACTGATCCAAACAACTGATCCAAATAAGTGACCATAAGTTCATACAATATCGGCGACCGTTAATAGTTTTGCAAAATATCGACTCGTTTTCAGTCATAATATTATGATAGAAAAGCCGCAAAAAACGAGTCAACACTCCATTCAATTCATATGTAAGCAATGGATGCCCTCTAATGAGACAAATATCAAAATAATTAATGAATTTACGTTACATTCAATAAAAAAGTTCTGATAATGTCTTTGAATATAAAATCAATTATTTTTTGAGTCGAACCAAAACTTAAACTTATTTTGGGCTCATTTCTGATGAATTGGTAAAAAAATAGGATTCAATTGAATCGATAGATAATTATCATTAGATATATTCAAACAAAATTCTCAATACATTAAATAACTGAAGAATTTTCGGACATATAATAAAAGTCTTAATGTTTTTTTCATTTCCTATAATAAAATATTTCGGAAATTATTGGAGAATACGACAGAAAACGAATAAATTGTTTTTTTAAATGAGTTCTTCTGTTATAATATTTTCCCTCTTTATTAGAAAATATAGTTCTGAACACAACTGAGAGACAAATCATTTATATTTAATGCCATAAGACTTGAGCCATAGTAATGCTAATGTGGGACATACGGTGTGGTACATACGGTGGCACTCATGCGAGTCCTGTCATCAAATCATTGGCACAAATAATGCCAAAGGACTGGAAAATGACGGTATAAATAGACCCAAAAAAGTCAAATTCAAGAACACATTCACAGCTAATCTCAAAGTGATTCCCAGTCCTGTATTCAAGTGTTAACTAACTTTGCTTTCGATTCAAACTTTTGGTAAGACTTTTCCATTTATTATCTAATCTTTGATTCATTTAAGATATTATCAAAACTTTTTTACCACTAAATGTCGAATTAATTCTTAAATTATTTGATTATTAAAACTATTGAATCAGTTTTTTTGTAAAAGTTTCGAAAAGTTTTAAACTTTTTCGTCGATTATGTGAATAGATAAGAATGCATTCAATTGCTGTAAAAGTGTTGCGAACGGTAGCGATGGTGGCGGTAATGGTCGTCGTTGGGAAGGCTTTTGCTCAAAGTGACAGCACATCCACCAAACAGTCCACGTATTCGCCTTACAGTTCACTTATGTATTCGCCGTACTCTTCGATGTTGTCGTCGATGTACTCCCAATACAGTCCAATGATGGCGAGCTCTATGATGATGCCATACTATGCCAGTAGCTATCCGTACGCACCCACCTCTTTGGGCTCATCATTGGGTTCATCATTGGGCTCATCGTATGGTCAATCCGCGGCTTACCATCCGTCGCAATACATGTCGATGGCCGCGAGTTATCCGCACTCATCGTACGCTCCCCTCCCATACATGGCTTACTCCGGCTATTCTCCGGTTTCTACTTATTATGGATAATATTTTTGATTAAATATAATCTGATGTAAAAAACAATTAATTCATTCTTTTCTCTCAAAACCATAACTTATTTTAAGTTGAATTCTGGTAATCGCCGATCAGTTAAACGAATCCACTGATGGCTGATGGAAATGGACTGATCTGTTAACTTATGGCTCATTACTTGCATTACTTCTCTAATTTCATTAATAATAGAAATATTTGCGATTTTCTTCAAACCTGAGCTAAATGTCAAACAATATTATGGGCTCTTCTCTTAAATTTTTTATAACTTTTTGTAATACAATTCACTTCTAATTTATAAAATAATCTGAAATTCTCTGGAAATTAGAAAAGTATCGAATTCTGTCCTAAAAATGATAAAAAAGACAAAAATCTAATTAATTTATTATCAAATTCTTATTTTCAATTAATTGATAAAATAGTAATTATATTCTCGTAATCTATAAAAAGTAATTCTGTTTTGGAAAAAGTATTTTCAAAGAATAAAATAAATCCGAAAACATTTGATCGAAAAACAATTTGAAAACTTATTATTTTTTGTTGAGATAATTGGATTCGTTGTTTAAAACCATAAAAAGACATTTGTCTTTGAAAAGTAGTCTTTTATTTGACTTGAGACCTATTCTTGTGAATGCGTGTCAAACGTCAGACTAAATATTCATTTGGTTTGAACGACACATTTGGCCGTTGATTACATGTCAGCCCAAAGTGTTACAAATAATTTAAAAACCGATTCAAATAGACTCAAATAGATTTGAGGTATAAAATTAGACCAAAGCTTTGAATTACTTTAAAATTGTTGTGACTTTTCATAATTAATAAACAGTCGATGAATAAAAGTTTTTAAAAGACTTTCTTATGCTATCAAACAATCAAAACATTGAATTTAATTCTTATTGTTATTTGAAAATATTGTTTTGTGAACTATTTTTACACCACTTTTTGGATGAGTTCCTCAACTATTGGCCTCTCATTCGAATCAATGAATCATTTGATAACTAAAAGAATTTTTTCACAACTCTTTCATTCATAAGATTTTTAACTATTTTTTTACTGAAACCGGAATTTTATTTTTTTTAAACGATTAAAAGTCTCTTAACTATTAACAAATCGTCGCTTATATAGAATATTATTATTTTTTATATGATTTTCTCTAAGATTATATTTCACATCAAAAAGAAATTTCAACATTTTTTTCGCTCCGATTAATAACAAACTTATTTTGCAATCAAAATATGATATTCTTTGGTTTAATACAGATTTGAGGCGCGAAACATATAAAGAGGAAACTTATATATAAGTGTCGGTTCGTATTTGAATCTCATGTCTCCAACTCTTGTTTTATTGTTAATTAACTCAGTTTTTGGTGAAATTGGGTCAGAATTCAAGTGCAACAGAATATTTGTATACCAATTGTGATATTAAACTTCAAAATCAGTACTCTTTTCAAGTGAATCGACTCTTTTACAGAGTTTTACAGTAAGTGTAAGAAAATAATAATAATGTAATTTAGGCTCCAAATAGAGTCAAATAACTATAATCTTATTATGGATTTTAATTTTATTTTCTCTGTTATTATATTGGCATTTGAGGCGTGAAATATGACTAATAAATAGGAACTGAGTTATTGACGAAATTGTTTTTCTTCTTTTCAAAGAGAATCCAATTTAGTTCCGACCCTTTCATACGACAAACATTTGTATAATTACTTCAAAACAAATCAATTAAACTCTAACTTATTTAATGAGATTCTTATGAAAAGTTAATTTTTTGTGTGAATTATGTGTTTATTACGAGAATTGTTTTTGGAATAAATTTTCTAATTATCGACAAAAATAATCATTACTTTTGAATGGATGTCAAGTTTAACGATCGGTTTGTATTCAATAACTGGATTCTGTGCTATTTGTATGCAGAGTGAAGATCCCATCGCAGGAACTAATTGTGATTTGATTACTCATAGGATGAGATAATTCCCTGATTTTAAGACATTTCTCAAATTCAAGGATTTGAATGTCAAATGTTTTTGGGAAAACATTACGAAAGTCTCGACTCAATTACCAAAATTATATTTAAACGAGAATATCATTAACTCAAAGGCATTACACAACACATAAAACTCAGACATCAATAAAAATTTCCATTAATTTAATAAAAAGATTTGTTTTGCTTCTGATATGAAGAAAAAGTATAAACAAAATAGAAATAGAATAGATTTTATTCATTTAATAAGTTTTTAATAACAAAAAATACGATAATTTTCATGTTTTTAGTTTCGATTTAAATTCAGAAAACTTTATATATTTTTTTCTAACTATAGACAAAATAAATGAATTAAGTTTTATAGCAATTATTCTCTTATTTTTTTTTAAAAATGAGTTCAAGTGAATCATATATTGAATTTAAACTATAGTTTGCGTGAGATTTGAAGCAATTTTATTAAATACCGAATAAAACGAATGCTTAATAAAAAAGTTTTGTCTTAGAAAGTTATGATTCACTACAAAATCATTTCAAATGCTATAAAAGGCTTTAATTTGGAGCATCAAAATCAAGTTCAATAGTTTTGCAAATGTTTTTTACTACAAATAGAAGATTTAATAACAAGTTTATGAAAGTTTCCGAACCATGAAACTCGTCTTTTGTTGTAAATGTCTGTAAAGTCTGGACAATAGTTAAATGCATATAATTTTGGTCTTCTTCGAGAAAAATGTGACTTTTCTTCAAAAAAGTGTTGGAAATAGAAATATAAACAATTTTCAAAGATATTAGAGGAATGTCGACTCTTATTAGACTTGGTTTTTGACAATTAGTTTGAAAAGAGTTGACATTAATTTGCAAAAGTCATTACCACTCCATTTGTTTAAATTATTCAATTTCTCAAAACTTATCGCTCGACTTGAGTTCAATTTTCAAACCTGAAGTCAAATATAATTATTTTTCTTTCAATTAATTGAATTGACTCTAAATATAAAATAATAAAACTTTTTAATTACGATAAAAATTATTATCGAAACGAGAGATAGGAATTGGATTATATAAAAGCGAATCAAATGAGAGCTTTGACTCATTTCGTTGGAAATTCAGTAAAACTATAATTCAATTGAATTCTAGAAATACGTGAATTGTTTGTAAGAAATAATGAAATATTCGATACTTTTTGTCTTTTTGTGTTTAGCCCTGAATTCATTGAATACTGAGTGCAAGAGTCGGAACAGGAATGTAATTATTCTGAACGGATCCTTCTTCGGTGGCAAAGACAGGGACTTCCATATGCTTCTGAGGGCCGGCACCAACTCTGGCAAAAGGTATTCATTTTCTTTACATTTTATTTTCTAAACATTTAATTAAATTTTATTTTTATTCATTCATTAGTTATGGATCTGAAGATACGATAGTAATTGGAAAATAACTCATCTATTAATAAAATACTTCCATTGGTTTTGATAACAAAATCACAATAATTGAAATTAAAGTGTGCAAGTTACTTCATGGCATTTACTCTTACCTCAAATCACACGATAATAACTGTTATTTTTTTTATTGTTTGAAATCAAAATCAGAATAATTTGCGTAATTTTGTGAAAACCTGAATATTTTACTCAACTTTTTATTCAATATTTAATTGTATAAAGAGTTTGTAACCATTGAATTGAACGTTGATTTTGAAAAATAATTTTAATTTCAAAATAACCCAATAATTTAGGAATAAATTTGAGAAAAAGTCTGAATTCATTTCATTTGTTGTTTAGACTCAAAGAATTATTTGTCAAAGAAATCAATTTTTTTCTGTATTTTTCACTTTAAAAGACAGATTTAGAACTCTATTAGTGACTTAACTATGGATTTGAACAAAAGTCTGAACAAAAAAATTCTAATCAATAGATGTATTGATCTATTGTTAAGTGGAATGAAGTGCAAAGTCTCTTATAGTCTCTTACCTTACATTTGGAAATGATTTTTACATTTTTTTCAATTTCTCTCTGATCTGAGAAATGGATTTTTTTATCATCTCTTGAAAGGCATCCATTCCTATGATTTTGATTTCATTGAACGCACCGGTGATTATCAAATTCATTGTACTTTCGTTTCCAATATATTTAAGCGAATGACAAGAATTTAATTTATTGTCAAAAAGTTTTGAGCTATCGATTCACTGACACATCTCTCCATTGAAACTGAATTCTGAAACTGACTTTGCATTCAATAAAATGAATCAAATTTTGATTAATTTGTTATTATTTTTGGTTTTGACTCAATTCAATGTAAATGTCATTTGTTTTGAAGGAATTTTGCAAAGTTTAGATGATTTGGACGAACCGTCCGATGGATATGACTTCCAGAATGATAAACAAAGTACTATCGTAAAGAAAGTATATGCAAATCCATATACGCCGTTCCCCTATCCTTATCCGCCCCCATATCCATATCCATATCCATTGAATCCCAACCTTGGAATATCTAATCTGATAAGGAATCTGATCAGTGGAGGTATACCTCTGCCGACAGTCATCGGCAACTTTGGCGGCGGGTATGTTATGATCGATATTCATATGATTTCAAATAATTTTGAGACAATATCTCTATCTTTAGTTTATTACCTTTTAATCTTCAAATGGCAATCGGCTGATGGAAGGGTACCTCTCAAATGGGAACTTCATTTCAATTAGTTTTGTATTTAATTCAAGTCTTGTTATACTTTTGTTAGAAATTATTGAAAATAATAATAATTTTAATGAAATAAGTTTTGAATGAAATAAAGAATTGAATAAAATTCAAAGTATTTTAAATAATTAAATGATTATAAGTTTTGTCTTAATTTGATTGAACTTTATTTGATTGAATTGATTCTAAAAAATAATTGACATTAGATTTGAATTACAATTAAAACATATTTTTATGAATAAATACGAATCAAATCAAACCATAAATCGATTGAAAACCTAATGAATTGATAATTCATATAAAGAATACATCGAAACAAATGATCGAAAGGTTAGACTCGAAAACCAAACGATAATTGATTATCAATTCAGACAAAAAACTACACAAATAATTGAAAATTATAGGAATTTCACTAAAAATAACTAAATTTGAAAAATAACTCTAAATTCAAATTAAATTAAAAACTAAATCTTAGGTCTGTTCGGCACAACTCCTCCATTAAAACAAAATAATACTCTTTTGAGTTGAGTT
Organism: Tectocepheus velatus; assembly: GCA_034700625.1. NCBI lineage: Eukaryota > Metazoa > Arthropoda > Arachnida > Sarcoptiformes > Tectocepheidae > Tectocepheus > Tectocepheus velatus. The sequence goes on along the minus strand of JAQIXV010000017.1, from coordinate 80,028 downwards.
GAGAACAATCGATAAATTAATTGAATACTAAATTTAAATACTAATCAAAATTTAAAATCAAATAATTAATAGTTTAGCAAAAATGACAATTAATTTCAAAATAAATATATTCTTATCTATAAAAAGATAACTCTAATAAAAGTCGATATTTTAGTTAATTATAAAAAACTATTAGAATGTTATATAAGTTAATAGAAATAGAAATCAATTAAAAAGTAGAGAAAAAAAACTTCAAAACAAAAATTTGTTTTCAAAAAAACACAAATTATTTAAGAGATTAAATAGTTTTTCAAAATAATAAACGATTTAATCCTAAAAACTAAAGACGAGATTCTTAGACAAAAATAAAATCGATTTCTTGGATATCGGTATCAGAAAAACGGTATGTCTTTCCCTTTTTTTGTGCAGATTTTTGTCGTTAAATAACAAAATGAGAGCCAAAATAAAACAATAAATTTGACTAAATTTCAAACCGGAATGATTGTAAGCGCCGACACTTTTTCTTATACTAATATCTGAAATATAAGCAAAAATCGATAAATAAGTGATAGAGTGACCACTTTTTTGGACAATTAATTCCATCTAAAGATTTAAAGAAAAGCAAGTTTTGTATGAAAGTCGAGAGTATTCTAATTTAAGCCTTTAATGAATGATTGCCGACAAACCTATAGTACTGTGGCTTAAATGGGCCCGTTTTCTGAAGGCCCATATAATCAGCTTGGTCATCTGTCAGTTCTGTTAAGTGAGCGTCAAATGTCGGCAAATGAAGACTCGCCACGTATTCATCTATTAAGACATTAAGACAATTGTCAATCAATTGGTTATATTTTTTCTTAAAAATCAAATTCAAACCCATTTTCTTTGGTAAGAGATATACGTCTGACTTATATCTTCCATTCGGAGCGTTAAACATCTCTATGAGCGCCAGTGCCTGAGTTGTGGCAGTGATTGAGACAACAAATGAAGGAATAGCAGAACAGCTCAGATTCACGAGTCGGCCCTTCAATTCAATTAGCAATCAATAAAAATGTCAAAAATTTAACCAAAATTTTAATACTTCAGCTAAAAGTGTGATTCGTTTGCCGTCGGGCCATATGATTGTATCGACCTGTGACCTCACCTTTTCCCAGGTCAGGTCAGGGGTCCGTAAGCTTTGCTATAATACAGAGAACTCGCCTTAAAATATGAAAAGAGGACTAAGTTTTGAATGACTCACGACATCGATTTCTGTGTTGGAGTGACCCATATTACAGATGATTGTCCCACTTTTCATACGATCCAAGTGTTCTCTGGTCACCACATCTTTGTTTCCGGTGGCAGTGATCACCAAATCGACAAAACGGATCACATCATTGATTGTCACCACTTTGAAGCCATCCATACTATCCATTAAAATAATAGTTAAGTAAAACAAATGTTTGTTTAAACAAAAGTGTAATACAATACCAGCACTGAAGGGCACAAATCGGGTCGATTTCCGTAACATAAACTATAGCACCGACGCCTTTGAGAGCAGCACAACATCCCTTACCCACCTCTCCATAACCACAGATAAGGATTTGTTTTCCGCCGAGCATTACATCAGTCGTTCGCTTCAGACTATAAAACATATAATCAATTGTTTCGTTAGATTTGATTAGATCTCAAAATTAGAACTAATTCTTCAATTAAACGGAAATTAATTTTGAGTTCAAAGGAAAGGGTATTATCTGATGAATGTGTTGTGACTTACGCGTCAACAATAGTCTCTCGGGGACCGTAAAGATTGTCAAACTTGGTTTTAGTCACCGAGTCGTTCACATTCATTGCCGGAACCGTTAGTTTTCCCGATTTCGACAACTGGTAGAGTCTATGAACACCGGTAACACTCTCTTCGACTATACCTTTAATGAGGCTAAAAATGGCTGGATACTTTTTCATCAATAGGTGGGTGGCGTCTCCCCCATCGTCTAAAATCTATAATTAATTAAATTTTGACTTAAATTATGATAAATTGTGAATAATTAGATTCTAGTCAAACCATATTTGGCTGCCATGATTCGTTGTTAACGCATTGGTCGATACACCACCAGAAGTCCTGTTCTGACTCTCCTTTCCACGCGAATATAGGAATACCTATAATAATGGCATTCATTAAAATCGATGGATTCCTATCTCTTTTATTTGTGACATAACAACAAATTCTGGCATTAAATGAATATTTAGTCAAAAAGAGTAAAACAAGAATTTTATGGGAAATTAATTCTTTTGAACATTAATTATGTGATAAAACATCAGATAATTAGAGATCTATTAGTGTTTCAGTAGTTTTGTTTGAATTCATAACAAAACTATTCGTAGAATTCCTGAATAATTTATATTTGAGTCTCGCTTTTGATTTATCAGATCCTAAGTTCAGTTTTCTATTCATTATTTGTTTGTGAAGTACATATAAGTGCTTTTCAAGTCTCATATTTAACATCAGTTGATCGATAGCTATAGAGTCTATCCGATAGAACACTTGGAGTCATTTAAGTCCAACAAAAGTGAAAAATATCTAAAGAGTTATTTTGATGAGCGTTGAAGTGCCTCCCATTCACACTCAATAATGTCAAAAACAGGAGGGTTTCCATTCAAATCAATAAATACTATTCTCTAGTATTTTGTCTAAAAATTAAGAAATCATTGAAAGCCATACAAAACTATTATTGTCTATAGAAAAACATTAATGAATAACAAGAACATAGATATTGAGTAGAAGTAAAGTATAGCTGCATTTGAAGGCTTTTGGAAGTGAAGTCATATCAAATGGAAATCACAATAAGAGTAAAGTTTTTCACTGACGGCAAAAAAATTATTAAACAAAAGTATTTTATTTAATGCAAATCTGATGTCATTTGTTCGAATCATTTGCTGTATTAATGGTTATATAAACAATTGATCATGCTTAATTCGACATATAGGCACAGAATAATCAGTTTATGTTTAAAGTTCAGTCGGAAATCTGAGCTTTCAATTAATGCAAATTAACTGTTAATTATTTAAAAGGTTTTGCAATTAATTCAACAAATAGTTGATTGCAATTCGAGCTCCGGATGGATACAGACAGACATTTGCAGAGAATTGGGTCAAAAAGAAGGCACTAAAAGGGGTTCAACTGTTTTTATCGATTGATACTATTTTCGATACAAACACTCGACTCGGAATACAAACTCCAATCTAATGACTGAACAGACTTTTGTTGGAAATTAAATTTTCGCATTCAATCAATTCAAACAAAAATCAAATTAAATTTTATAAGTCATACCATTTTCAGCGAGTGCTGCGGCGATTGTGTTCTATAAATATATAAAAATAATATATATTTAATAATAATTATACGAACAGAACATATATTATATTAAATAAATTAATATTTCATTTCTAAAGGACTCAATGAAAAGCCAGAGTCAGAGTCAATGCATAACTAAAGGATGGAAAAAGGCATCGCCTCTCAGAGAACGCCATAAAATAAATGACAGCTATTTTCAAGATTAATAATAATTAAATTCAAGTCTATTTTTTATACCAGGGATGGCCACAGAAGGGGTTGAAAAGCTATTTAGTTTGAAAAATGAATGAAACATATGTTTGATTGGTTTAAAAGAAATTCTTTATCGGATTCTTCGAGAGCTCATCAAATCAAAGACTCAGAACAATACGATTGATGTAAACAATGAAAAATCGATGAATCGGCTATTTTTCACTCCAGAGCTCTTGATTTGATCAGAAATTCATGTCCTTCCAGTGAAACAGAGCACAGGCTCTCTATCATTGAGTCTATCCATGCATTGGATATATAAAAAAAATATTCGGAAAATTTGTTTTTGTTTAATGCAAACAGTTTTTGAAAATTGCCTCAAAATCTGCTCAAAGCCTCAATTCATTGTCAAGTGATGGCCATCCCTGAGCCCAAACATTAAGATAAAACACTTTCTTTTGGCTAAAAAGCGTATGAAATATGGCGTAAAACTAATTAATTCATTATTCACTTCATATTCACGAATCAATTTAAATAAAAATAATATTATTTAAAAGCATTGAAAAAATTCATTGAGTTTTGAATATAAGAAAAAGTATTTTCAACACAAAATCAATATTTTTATATCAAATAAAAAGACAACTTTTAGTGATATTTGACTCGAATTTTAAATTTTTTTTATTGATTATTAAGAAAATTAGATGAGAGAGACATACCTGAGTAGAGTATATATTACAGGCGGACCAGCGAACAGTCGCCCCTAAGGCCACTAAAGTTTCGATGAGAACCTAAACGTATTATAAAAATATATTCAAAACATTTTTTTTACAAAAAATAATAATAAAATATATGGAATACAATAAAAGCATTTCATATAAATAAGTGGGTGCTGTCAAAGTGGGTTCACAATTACGTTTATTTTGAAGCCTCAAAACGATTATTACCATGAACAAATAAATTCAATTCTAGCACCAGATGTGCGACCATTAAAGCGAATATTTTTTTCCAAATAATTCAAAGAAAGGTTTAGTCGTTTTGAAACTCTTATTAAACGAGAGTTTTATTGAATTCATTTCAACAAAAACTATGATATTCTTCATTAAATTGTTATATAACAGTAAATATCGATTCTATTGTGGGATAAATATTGTGCGAAAAAATTTCTTTAAACAATTCAATCAATAGCTATAGTATTGAGGTCTCGGAAAAAATTCTTAATAAAAATTCGGAGTGACTTTGAATTTCATTATATAAAAGGAGAGAAATATATATCCCTTCGAAGCCTAAAATGCTGTCAAATTTGAAAATTGAGGCAAAAAATGGTTTAGAATTAAATGAAATACTTATAAAAAGCCAACGAAACAGGAATTTTGTCAAACATTTTGCCGAATGTAAGGCTAATATTGGACTGAAATGCCGTAAAAATAGTAATAAAACTAAGAATATTCTGAACACTAAAATAGATGTCAAAATATATACAGAATACAGATTCTAATGAAGAGTAAAGACTTTAAAACAAGATTTCATTCCTTAATAAACGGGTTTCACGTAATGTAAACGATTTTCAAATCATTAGGATATGGTTTGGGATTAAATGTCATCAAAAAATAATGAACGGAATGATACGTACGGCTGACTGGGCATTGATGTGAGTGCAGCCAATTATTTTGGCACCTTTTAGGGGCTTGTCTTCACTCGCACGCAAACGGAGTGCCATAATTCCCGGCATTTCTGACAAATGGGGAAAAAATTAAATCAAATTTATATCAAATTATATTAAAATTGGAAAAACATGACATTTGATTGAATTTCAAATTCAATTGGATTTTAATAATTAAAATCAATAACACGTATAAAAGGAATGACATTAAATGCCATTAAATGCCAAGTTCAATTTTGTTACGCTTGCAAGGTTATTTGTTTTATTAAAAAAATAATTAATAGAATAAAAATTAAATTATCAATTGTAGTGAAAAGAGACAGACCCTGTTCAGCGACGGCTATCTCTCTCCTGCCGAACGAGGAATGGCCCAAATTTTTGACACAGAAGTCGGAAAATCCTTTAGCCGTCTGTTGTTTCTTCTCTCGCGGGGAAACTCCCGAATCATTTTCGTCATCAGAAGAGGATTCGGTGTACGAAGAGGTCGATGACTGGGAAGTCGACGAATTACGTCTGGAGCGCACCGATGACTGATGCAAGCGCTCAGAGAACCGGCCGATAGGAAGACTCATTCGTCGCTTCTGTCTGTCCTTATATCCGGCGAATTGAACCAACGATTCCCTGACCTGATGGCCAAACAGCACATTAATGAATGACATTTGCATTGATATCACATTCATTTCGATTCTAACAAATGATCTAATGATTAGAGTATTGATATCCGAGTCTTCAGATCTGATCCATAGACTCTTCCGTCAAATAAAGCCTCGAATTAAAGCCAATAACTAAATGCCGACAATATATTGAGCGGAACACCATTTTTTCACAGAAACCAGATCTGGATTCAATGCATTGAGAGCACAGCACAATAGCTTATGGGCAGGAAAAAGGACAGTCTTGCAAAATGATGGTATGCAATGATATTTTGACATAAAACAGCTTGCCATATTAACAGGTAGAATCAAGAATAGGTATGTCTCAAGAAAATCAATAAATAGAATATAGAAATTAGCATCATCTAGCCGATTTTTTCAAAACTAAACACATTTATCATTTACATAAACTTTTGATTGACTCAAGTTTTTGACTCAAAATACAGTTAATGTTTGAAATTGTTTTACAAACAGACAAACAATTAATTTAAGGTTTTTATTGCGGAAATTCATATCAAAAAGTTGTGGAAACAGTTTAGAAAAGGGGGAATTGTTTTAGCATTAGTCGCAAAGGGAGGGGCTTTGGGTTCACTCATTATTAGAGCGAAAAAAATATTTTTTTTAAGCGAATCATATGGTCTATGAAAATGGTGTTTGACTGTAGCGCACAGTATATCGCAAATTATTATCAATATTTTTAAACATTAAAACTTATATTTAACTTAAATTATAATTAAATTAAAATATCTTTTAAGAAAAATTGTTTACATTAATCATTAGTTCGGATTAAAAATTGTGAGCAATAGATAGGAAATCGAGAAAATTCAAGACTCAAAGACAATAGCAATAATTCAAAAGATAGGACTCGTTGTGAGATATGACGAGAAAATAAACGGGACTTTAATTACAATACATATAAACAGAAGGAAAAACGTTCGGCAACTTATCGGTGAATACTTCCGACAATATTGAGATACAGACTCGAAATGGCCATCAAAAGAGGCAAACAATTTGTGAGCAAAACAACATTTTTTCGCAGTTTTACTCAAACTTTCAATGATTTGAATCACTGGTTAACTACTAACGCAAACGCAGCCAAAGGGTTCACCCAATGACGACAACTCCTGCCCAACTCTGTCCGGTTTTACTCTATTTTACGTAAATATTGTGTACTTTTATTTGTGTTTCACATTACAGCAGTGGATACGATTGAGCACATCCACAGCGCACAGTCACCTAGTACAAATTGGAGACAATTTTTATTGAAATAGGAAATGTTTTTTCAAACTAAATTGTCTTCAATAATGTCAACCGAAACGATTAAATGCACAAATCGAGGCACTGGCGCACAACTCAACTACATTTACCACTTTTATAGAGCGCTCTCTTCTGACTTCTCTCACAAATAGTTTTGTTAAACTTTGGATGAGCTTGATGAGACTCCAAATGAGCTTGATCAATGATCACGATCATATGGTTGCGTTTACCATGCTTTGAATTTCCCAAAAAAGCAAGATTTTAAACCCTTACCCACACTGTTTGCTAACGTAATAGAGCTCTTAGCATGGTGTACGCAACCCTATGACATTCACGACATGGTCACAACATAGAAATTTAATCAATACCATGGTAATAATATTGAATTATCATTTATTTGATGTGAACCTTACATGAAATCAAATCTAATTTCCACATTTATATGTATATTGTTTTGTTTGATTCTAAAAATGAGCATGCACAATCACCTTACGTAACAGTAAATTGTTTCCAAGAGAATAATTATATGAAAATCTGAGCCATAATAAAATTTTATTCTATAATATAGAATAGTATAGAATCTATATTAACATAAAATAACAACTTTTCACTGAAAATATAATTTCATTAAAATCTGATTAAAAAGTATTAAATCCAAAATAGTTTTCAATAATTAGATTAGATTTTGATTTATTTAAGTGAAAATATTTTTAATTCATTTAATCCTTTAATCATTTCATTAGTTTTGAGTTTATTGTAAAAATTGAAAAGTTTTCGCTCAAAAACACAAAAACTTAACAATTTTTAGCTGAAGAGTAATACCCTTTATGTCCATTCTTTTGTTATCAGGTAAATTCATTGTTAGAGCCATTGTTCATGGTCAATTCTATGAATAAATTAGAAATTAGGGGCAAAACTTTCATCTGAAAGAGTATTGACTCACAACTAATGTCCAACAAATCAATTCAAATGATTTCAATGGATTGTAATGAAGTGGATTGGGTGTCATTACAGCACTGACTGCAGTGATATTTTGCTGTAAACCATTCCCAAACATATGACAACAAATAGATGAGTATAACCACCGAAGCGATTGCCGCAAACTCATAGGCCATATGAATGTCGCTCTCATAGAGTCCCGACTCACTTATACCTTGAGTTTTATCCACTGTTTGTTTAAAGGAAGACATTATTAGAATTCACTGGAAATCCAAACAATTGAAGACTAGAAGTGAACAACACTTCTGGAGAACTGACTCCTACTGAACCAATTCAAGAATAGAATAATAGTCTTCCTCTCAGTTTATTAATACTTAATCCAAAGGTAGAGATATTTTAGATGAAATATGTCTTAACATTAAATTATCTAAAATTAGAAGTAAATCACTTGAAATTATTTTTTCTGTTTCCCATTTGTTTCTACTCTTAATTCAATTTTCATTCAATTAAATCAAAACAACTTTAGTTTAGTTTAAGAGTTTTTCTTATTGCAAAACAATTGCAAAAATTGAGTCATTAACTAAATTTTTAAGAAACAAAACTTTTCTTTTCGTGATTTTCTTATTTCTCAATTAAATCGATAATTTTTTTCGATATTTTACTAATGAATGGATTGTTTTCCTCAAAACAAAATCAATACCCATTTGTAGACTAAATTGATTCCAATAATTCTTTTCTACATTTTATTTCCCATTTGTATAACTATTTCGAAATTAAGTCATTTCTTAATTGAAAATAACAACCACCATGGTTAAAATTGTATAAACAGTTTTATTTAAAATAAATCTAAAAATTGTTTAAATTGTTAAGGTTCAAAATTAATTAGTTTTTTGTTATATTATTTAATCACCTTGCTTATTTGATAACTAAGCAGATAAATTAATTCCCACATTGAGTTGAACTATCAATGATTTATATTGAATTGTTTTACAACCGTTTTCGATGTTAAGCAATAAATTATTGTTTTGTTATCAATAACTTAGAGGAGAGTTATTACAAAAATCCGATCAAAAGTTTTTCGGTTGATTTGTAAAACTATCGCTCAATTCATTGAATTATTTTTTTTTATCTGAAACTAGACTTTGATTCTCAACTCTATTTATGTTATATTATTCTTATTTATGTCCATTTGTTTGATTCCATGGAATGATTCCAAAGAATTAAGAATAAGACAATTCATAACTATGTATGATATGACAGAGACTCCTATCAAAAATGAATTAAAATAAATCAAAACCATTGGTTGGCTTTGAATGAAGGGTCCGATCACTAGCGGAGAAGTTGTGGACACAACACCTAACGAAAAGATGAGAATCGAACCAATCTTTTCTGTTATCACCAGATATTGGTCTATGAATGACAACATGAGGGCCCACATCGCCGACAGTCCTATACCTTCAAAGACGAGAACAAAATTATTAGATTTTATATCTGAAGTTGACGTCAAAGTCATACCGATTAAGATATTTCCGATACATATAAATAAAAGCGAATTCTGAGCGAATAGTAGTACAATAATTGCTGTAAGAATTATGCAATAGTGGTATGTAATCATCGTTTCGGGCCTTAATCTGATGGCAATGAATATAGAGATACCGCGACCTAATGTAAAACATAAGGCCATCACTGATAAGATTATCGCTGTTTTGGGCGCACAGAGTCTTAATGGGATGTATTGATTGAATGTCGGGGAAAACTGGAACTGACAGTTCTCGATAGCTGTGAATGAGGCGAAACATATCGCACATAACATTACTATTGTCTTAATAGGAGCGCCAGATTCTGCACGAAGTTTGACTCTTCCTTCAGTTTTGATTTGTTTGCAATTGTCTTCATTCTGTTCCGGTAACTCATACTTTCTTATGTAAAACATTATTGCCATAAACAGTGCGCCCAACAGTTGTATGCCTCCGATTATAGCGAAAGGAGTACTCAAAAGTGCATTTCTTTTAATATTTGGATCCGGGTGTTGAATATCGTGACTATTGTCCCCAACAATGAATGGCTTATCAATTAGTGGTCCGATAATACTTCCGATACCGTACGCGAATTGAGATAATTGAAGGATAGGGCCATTGTTTTCCTCCCAAATCTCAATGATCCAGACATTGAAAGTGCTATCCCAAGAGCCCCCACCGATTCCAATGATGAAACCACAGACATAGAGGAAGTTTAGGGATGAGTGAGGGATCATTATCAATGAAATTCCTAATAATGTTAACAAACAAACAGTCCTTAATTGTCTGTTAATTTTCTTGTATATAAACCCGCCTTTAATTTAGAAAGTATTTCAATATTTAAGAAAAATATTTAAATTGATTTAATTTTAATCAAAATAATAGAAATACTTACAAAAACTTCCGATTATATATCCGACGGAATTGATTGACGAATAATACAAAACAAGTCTCATATCTTTTTGATGGAAAATATTTTTGAGATCTACCAGACAGGGGCCGACAGACGTGCAGGTGATCCCAAATGCAAACTGTATGTAACACATGATAACTGTGTAAACTATTTTGTGCCAATCCTTCCGCAGATTCATAGAATTGAGAATTTCACGAATTCTTGTGATTCTATCGATAATTGCAGTCATTATTTCAAATATATTCTCAAACTTTTGGCAATAAATTAAATACAAATCAAAAGATCATTAATTAGACGGCAATTAATAAATGTTTGAAAATTGATAAAAATGTACAAAACTTTGATTAATAGTTTGTTATTTATTTATCAATAAATCGTACGATAAGTTTGAGAAACTTTGAGATCCCAGAATAAAATGAGTCAACACTTTTGGAATTTTTTTTGATCAATAGGAAAAGGCCTTTAAAACTATTTAATGCCAAGATTCAATTCACATTCATACTAAAACTCAATAATAAACAAGATATTCATATTTGATCACTTGGTCAAAACTATTCCTATGCAATGATTACTCAATCGATTTTCAAGTGAACAATGAATTAATGGTTGAGTTAACCTTTTAAGTGAGAAATTGTGAGAAAAATTTAATGACATCTCATCTAACAACAGTAATCTCATCTCATCTAGTAACAACTATATGAGAAGGGGTTCAATCAAATGATTATACGATTAAATCTGATTTTACTCCTAATTCTAATCGATTAAACTTATAATAGTATTGTTGAATACATTTGATAGCATTACTAAGATTATGACACTATGTTACACTGTATTAACTAGCTTCATTTATCTGCACATCTATTTCTTTATAAAACTTAATATAAAAATCAAAAAATTGACTTTAATTTTATAATAATTAATTTCAATTCGATTCAATACAATAATTATATGACAAAACATGAGGATATGAGCCATCAAATCATCAAACCATATGACAAACTGTCCATGATGATTGTGATGGTCATTACTCTTCCTATTTCCTCAATAATTCACATTAGGATCAATTTAATAATAATCAGACCAATAGATCTTTACATACTTTACATATGGGTAATACATACTCAAAAAAAAATAAAATTGGTTTTACTTATATATTACCTTGATCTTTTTGCTGAATTGTTCTATCAGTCACCTAGCTTACAGTAAGAAAAGATAACTTTTAATTTGAGTTGTAGGATGAGATTCTCGATATTTTGCCCCAAAGTTTTCATCAATTTATTTAATGAATAAAAATAATTTTACATAAAATATCAGTAAAACAACAATTTTTTGTTTTCTTCACTTAATTTGATTTCAATTGAATTTATTTAATTAAAAATCAATGAATAAAAAAAACTCGAATCAATCCTAACTAATAGTCAACACTTATATAGATATTTGAAAAACTAAGTATCGATGGAAATGAATCAAAAGTCAAATTCATTGATAATTAATACGAAAATTGAAATTTAAAACCAAATGAAATCTTATTCTGAAATAAATCATAAAAATCAAATGAATAACAAATAAAAGTTTGTCTAATGTTTTGAAAAGTATGAGAATTTTTTACAGAAAAAGTTATTACAATTTTTATGTAAGAAATTATTGCAACTTTTGATTACAGGAATACATAATAATTACAAAAATTTCATTTCGATATCTGTTTGGACTTTGATTTGTTATAAATAATAAATTTAAAAACAGTTAAAGTGATGGCAATGAGTGAAGTGATTGAATAATTGATATAAATTAAAGCCAAGGGTTGGTCATCAATAAACTGTCCGCAAAGAGTTGGCAAAATTGCTGCCATTAAACCACTCATACATACAAATAGACCTCCGATTGTATTACTGATTGTGAACTGATTCTCCAGAAATGCATAAATTGTTGGGAATATACTCGAGAATCCTGTGCCACAAATGACAGCACCGGCCCATAAGAAACTTTTGGAGTAATGATTGAATTCATATAAAAACAATAAAGTGTTTCCCAAAAAGATTGCACTAAAGTTAAAGTAAAGCAAATTTTCTGACCAAAACTTCAATGATATGAAGAAAAATATAGCTCTGAACAGTGCAAAAGCACCTGCAAGTAGTGACTGTACGAGAGCACTGTCAGATGCCGTTAAATCTAAGTGAGAGTTCTTAGCAAATGTTGCGATCAGATTAAAGTTCATGATTTCCATTCCCACATAAGGCGCTAAAGTAAGTAATCCCAGAGTTATGTAAATTATTTTCCATTTTTTAGGACATTTGCAGACGAAGTGATCGTTTTGTTCGACGGGAGGGACGTATCGCCGATAAAAGTGTAAAACTAGAAGAAGTGCTCCGGAAGTGACCAGTAATGCCCCAACGATTCCAAACGGTATTTCAATTTGAGATTCAGTGAATTCTTTTTGAGAATCCGTCAGATTATGACTCTTTTCCGTCACATAATCCTTGCCTTTAAGTAATGAAGAAGTGTTGCTATGATTGCTATGATTGACAATCTCTTCGGCCAAAAAGGGTCGAGTCATTAGCGGTGATATGAAAGTACCCAAAGCGAAGAAGAACTGATATCCCGATAGATAAGTACTAGACTTTTCTGCCCACATCTCTATAATCCAAACTACTTGTGCCGTATCTATTCCTGTGAGTCATTGTTTAAAAAGATAATAATTGGACTTTAATTGTGATAATCATGTATAGAGTATAGTCTCACCCCCTCCACCGAAGCCACAAAGGCCTGCGTCGGCAAACAATAGGAACAGATTTGGACAATAAGGGACTAAAGTAAGGGCTCCACCCATTCCTACAAGAAGTACTGTTAGAACCAATTGACGATTGACGTAATTGAAGATAATTCCATCTTTTGTGGCAAAAAAACAATAATTTGATTAAATATTGAATCAAAACAATAGTAATTAAATTGAAAGTTATATTAATTGAAAAATAAAAAAAAAGTTGAAAGTTGAAATTGAAAGTTGAGTTCAATGAACTTCATTTTAAAGAATGATTCCGATCATAATTATGTCATTTTTGTAATCATTTAAATTCTTATCTAAAATGTTATATAAATTTTCAAAATGTTATTAATGAAAATTAAATCATTGATTATGTTGTGAACTCTTGGGTGGAAACCCAGTGTTTTCTGATTGAGTTTTATCTGATCTGTTGAGGGGAACAACTCGTCGGACGATTACTTGAGTCAATAATTACATCTTAAATGTGATTAAAATAATTGATAAAAAGGACTACTAACTGATGACAGCTCCTAATGTGTAGCCAATAAGCATAGATCCGAATACAATTGTGATGCTATCAGTCGAGGCATTCAATTTGATTTTCATATCATTAAGTGCCGGTCCTATTATATAACTGGTCAGTCCCTTAGCATATGAAACAAATATTTTTTAAATCAATTGTTTTTTTTTTTTGATAATTCATTTTATGTTAAGAATTGATTAAATCAAACAAAAACTTACGTAGACTAGAGAGCAGAAGCAGATGATCCAGGTCGTTATTAGTTTGTATTTGTTGTCTAATTTAGTTCTTTGCAAACTCTTATTGTTGTCGAGAGTCAGCACTTCTTTTGAAATTGGATTGTTTGCCATTTTTAATAATAAAGAGATTAATAAATAATAATTTTATCGACAAAATGCTGATAAGTAATGACTCGATTCTTATTGAACTTCTATTTTATTTGAAAGAATACTAAATGTTATAAAGACTTGAAAGGAATCCCTGAGTTATTTGATTAGTTATTCATTTGATACATTTGACATAAGACCATTTTAAAATTAATTATCATGTCTAATTAATGTTTAGCAACATAGAGACTAATATCTGTTTCATGATCTGAGAGTCAGTTTACATATATTTCCATTACATAAAAAGTTCTCATAAAATCAGGTTTTGATTAAATAACTTTAGTTTTAGAGGAATTTTTCAGAAAACTTTCATTAATTTCTATAAACTGTTGAAATTTTTAGTGATTTTTAGTGATTTGGTCAATAATTTTATCTGATTTACAACTTTTAGTAAATAACTTTTCATTAGATTAAAGTCAATGAGAGTACTATTGATAAGAATCTAATGATTGGAAAATTGTTACAAATTTTATGACAAAAATCACTGAAATTCTAATATTATGATTCATAGTATAAATAAATAGAATCCACATTCCAGGATGAATTTGAAAATATTTTCAAATGATATGAATATTAAAATAAAGAGAAAAATTGTGCAAAAGTGATATAACCCAACCATTTCTCAGTTGGAAGTCTAAAGTTGAATAGCAATTCGAGTGCGTCCTCTTATCACCAATCCTGGGGTTATACACAAATAAATTGTATAATTGATAGATAATCGACAAACCATTAGATAATTCATATGCGCACACAATTCAACACAAAAATTAGTCACTCTTTAGGTATCGATTGGTTTGTGTTCAACGAAATTCAATATTGAGTTTAAGATTTGAATTGAATTTTAGTTTAGTTTCAAATGTAATGGAAATGAATGGGTTCTAAACTATGGGTTTTAATCAAAGTTTAGAGTCGATCACAAAATATGGTTACGAAATATCGGATTCAATTTATAATGAAACCGATTGGTCTAATTTCAATCCTTTGAACGTGAATTTCAGTGAAGATAATCCCATTTGGAACCGACGCCCGGACTGGGAAGTGGCTGTTAAGTCGATAGCAATTCTCCCAATTATGACGATAGGACTTCTGGGAAACCTTTCCATTATTTTTCTAATTCTGAGTATGAAATCACTTCGAGAATCGCACATCAATTTGTTTATAATGAATATGGCTTTGGCTGACTTACTTACCACAATGTAATTGACCTACCTCATCTGCTTTACTTAATCATCTAACGATAAGTTGTGCACAGGTTCTGTCCTTGGATGGCACTCGTCTCTAACATCTATCAAAATTACGAATTGGGACCCGTTTTCTGTAAAATGGAGTCTTTCGTTAAAAGTCAGACAATTTGTGACATAATTTTGAATTGAATTTTAAATTAAGATTTCATTTGATTTATAGTGTTATGCCTTTTGACGAGTGTTTTGTCTTTAATAACGATATCTTTCGATCGATTCATTGCTTTTGTTTATCCATTTATTAAAAGACATTTGAATCGAAAGGTTTCGTATATAATAATCGGATCCATTTGGACACTCGCTATAATACTGGCCTCTCCTCTCATGATTTGGCGCCAGTATAAGGAGAGGCAATGGCACGACTACCTCGAGGTTTGAATAGAAATATTTTTCTGCAATAATTGTATTTAATTGAATTGAAATTTACAGAAGTGGTGTCCCGAAGAGCACGTGGACATAATCAAATACTATTGGCTCTTTCTAATGCTTCCTCTCATATACTTTCCTCTCATTATAATGATTGTCATATATCTCGTTATAATCAGAAATATGGAAGTCTTTGAGAAGACAATAGCCATAAATGAGACACCTGTGCGACTAAAGCAGAGCCGAACGATCATTAAAATGCTTTTTATATACATCTTAACGACAATTATTTGTTGGCTTCCCCTTCAGGTAGTGGTCTATTACCGGCGGTTTAAATCTCCCGCAACGGTATGTTTGGATCAATTATTTATCTGAAGTAAGGCTAATATAAGATCTTTAAAATGTTCTAGATATTACCATCATGGTATGGCAATGTCTGTTTCATCGCACAGGTAAGCCCTTCAAATGGTTTTTACAATTTAAATCTAAAAACAAGTATTTAATTATATGAACAGTTGTTCGCTTCGGCCAACTCTGCCATCAATCCTATCGTAACATTTCGTAAAACGTTTTCTCATTTATTGCCGAAACTGTTTAAAAGAAAGAAAGGCTCGAATCGGATAACACCAATGGATGTGGTCATAATTCAGCGCCACTTGGATATGGCCCGACCCTCTCTGGCCAGTGATGAGACCCAAAAGCAAAAACGTTTGGCAAACATTAGTAATGGTCTTCAGAGCCATACGACTAGTTTCACAAAACATATTCTTATGAAGAGAGCGCCAGAAATATTCATGAGGGACGACACATGAGATTATGTTTTTATTTTTTAGGGTTTTTATAATATTTTGTATTTTTATTTTAATTTTTTTCATTTTTTGATTCATTTATTTATTTACTCAAACATTAAAACTGTTTCATAACTAACTGTTTGAGAAATAAATTGACCGAAAGTTGTCTAGATACATCATGATTTCTAGATAACATAATGAAAGACCTGTCGATTGAAACAACAAATTTTGATTATATTCAAAGAAAACCTCAATCGATCTTGATCAATCTTTATCGCTCTTAACTAATATCGATTATTTAATATTGGACTGAGTTTGACCTTGGTTATGTTTATCGAAAAACAGTTTGAAAGACGTAAACAAAAACAATTGAGTCAAGACAAGACCTAGTACAAATTGGAACACTTTGGCACTGATATGACATAAACTGATAAAAATCTTCAATAAAATTGAATTTTAAGAAATGGTTTCTAAAAAAAATAAAAATGATTTTTATATTCAAATCACAATATATTTGCCCCAAAACTAAATACTTTCCGATTGTTATCTTAATCCTTAATTAACTGTTGTTTTCAATTCAAAGACAATTCCTCTAAAAATACTACAAAGGATATTTTCAAGACTAACTAGTTTATTATTCAATTAATTTAATAATCTTTTCAAGAATTTTCAATAAAACACTCAATTATTTCATTCAAATGAGATATAACTCTCATTAGGAGTCATTCAAGAAGTTGACCCGAAGTTGAAGGTAGAGTACAATTATGATTAATTTGTGGGAAGGGTTGTGCAGGATATCTGAATTGAGGATTTGTACTGAAGGAGACCATAGATAATCGTTTGATAAATAAATGAATTATGAGTTTAAAAACAAAAAGAAATTTTGACTCAAAGTTAAGGCAATTAAAAAAACTTGTTTAACAAACAATTGAATTCAAGGCTCAGGTTCTCATAGCGGGAGAGACTCTTCTCATCTCTTCCTTAATCATCATTTATTATATTTGAATCATTTAATTGACATAAAGTTTCAATTAGTTTTCAAATCAATGACTTTAAGCATCAATTGCTGTCACTTTCTATTGAATTCAAATCAAATTTTTCCAAAAGTTATTGAAATAAAATTGATTTCAATTTAGATTCAATGAAAGCATTGATCAACAGAACAATTGATTCTAAATATAGTCCAATAATTTTTTTTAAAAATTGAGTCATATTTTGAATAAAATTCGAGGATTTATTTAATGTCTTCACTTTTATTGTAAAACAATTTAAAATAAAAATGTTTTTGAAGACTAAATCTTTAGATCTAATCAATTGATTTGAAATAACTCCTAAGGAGTTATCGTTTGATTATCAAACTATGACATCAATTTCATTTTATTTCAACGTTTCCTTTAAGATAAGACTTATTTGAGATCATAATCCTTGATAAATGATTTTTGATAAACGATTTAATTGTCTTTAAGTGCGAAATAAAAATCCCGATTATTTTAAATCAATTTTCATACAATTGATTACAATTTAAAAAAAGATGATTTGGGGTTAAAAATACTGCCCAAAGAGTCAAACCTTTCAAATTCATGATATTATAACTTAATTGATATTCATTACAAGTGTTTAAGTTAATTGATAACCAAGAAATGTTCTAGGCATAAAATTGATTCTCATCGCAGTTAGAGTCCAATGAAAAAAAATATTTGAATAAAATAAAAGAAATGCAAAAATTTAATCCAAGTATTAATTAAGTTATTAAAGCGTTAATAAAAACAGATTCAATGTCGAGATGAATGATTCAATGAGTGATCGGAATCAAACAATTTTCAAATTTTTTATTATCTCAGATGAAAAGCAATCATAAAATGCAAATCCGATGGCATTTATAAAAACCAATAAAAATGTTTTGTTTAATTTGTTATAAAATTTTTTTGTTTGGCTTAACGATGAAAGTCATGGATAGTCACTCTTAGACTGGAAGAGGGCCTGAATTGTGTCAATGTTATGAAAATTACAATAAATTAAATATCATTGAATTGTTGCCGGACTTCACTCCAAAACATGTATTCAGTGCCAAACTTTCAATTTGTCTCAACTGTTAGAAAAAATACTACAATTAATTAACCAATTGATTTGATAATCAAAATGATCAATGTAAATTTTGTTTGAATCAAAGAAAAACAAAACCTGATGAGAGAGTTGCTCTGATGCCAAGTCTGAGATCTTCTTCTTAATTACGGCATTCAAAGAGGAAGTATCTGAGACTTAAGTCAAGTACACTCACTCTCCCCTCTCTTCACCTCTAAATTTGTTCACATTTAGTGAATCACATAATAATTGTTATTAAAGACCGCATTAATGAAAGCCTTGAATATTATAACGAAATAAATTAAAAAATCATTTTCTCCTCCAAAGAGACGAATAGAAAAAAAACAATAAATTGTTTGAACGAAAACTTTCGTATAAAAAGCCTGACTCTCGAGGAATAGAATCACAGTTTTGTCTTAACTGCAGATTAAAGACATTCTCTAAATATGAAGAGATATTTGATTGTATTGGCGTTTATTGTTCTCGTCCTCACTATCGTTGAATCTGGTGGTGGAGGAGGAGGTAGTCATTCGCTTTTCATATTGTCTTCAATTGTTTTAATCAATTGATTTATTTTATTGAAGGGTATGGCGGAGGAAGAGGAGGATATGGTGGTGGAGGATATGGTGGTGGAGGATATGGTGGAGGAGGATATGGTGGAAAATCAGGCGGCGGTGGTCTTATAGGTGGAGGTGGCGGATGGGGTGGTAAATCAGGAGGAGGCGGATATGGCGGTGGATATGGAGGCGGATATGGTGGTGGATATGGAGGCGGTAAATCTGGTGGACTGAGACGTGGTGGGGGTGGATATGGTGGAGGAGGTTATGGCGGCAAAAGTGGTGGCGGTGGATATGGTGGAGGAGGTTATGGTGGAGGAGGTTATGGCGGCAAAAGTGGTGGCGGTGGATATGGAGGCGGAGGATGGAGTAGAGGAGGAGGAGGAGGCGGTTACGGTGGCAAAAGAGGTGGCGGCGGATGGGGTGGTGGAGGCGGTTATGGCGGAGGTAAACGAGGCGGAGGTGGATACGGAGGCGGTGGTTATGGCGGCGGCAAAAGAGGAGGATATGGTGGCGGCGGCTACGGCGGAGGTAAACGAGGAGGAGGTGGTTACGGAGGCGGAGGATATGGTCGTGGCGGTGGTGGACACGGTGGAGGAAAATGGGGAAAATAAACTTTTGTCACCAATAAATAAATCTATAAAATCAAAGAACTGATCCCATCTGTGATTTGAAGAATCAACTCAAACATCAATTCATTTAAATTATATTTTTATATATAAAACAATATTTTGTGAAACTATTGATTTGTTTTATATAAGTCTTTTGATAAACAAAATTACGAAAAGTTTGTTCACAAATAAAATCTAATAAAATATTAGTGTTTAGTCTGATATCTGTTAATTTAGAATAATCTAGGACTTTTTCAATTGACAAGAATATTCTGATTGGGTATAAAACTGTATGAGAGTCTGAATAAATTAATTTTAAACATATAAATATCAACTTGGTAACTTTAAATTACTCTAATTATCTATAAATAGTTGTTTGAAAAGTTGAATATGAATTAGGGTTTGAAAGTGAGCTCAAGAACTGAATGACATAACAAGAGATGATAGCATCGGACAACTCATGGATTGTTGCAATACATGCGCAAAAGGCACTGATATTTAAAAAAAAGTGTTTTAAATGTCAAATCAAAACATTTGATTCAATACTCGATTCCTTGTTTTGTGGCCAAAGTTTTGATTTAAATAAACCAAAAATGGACTCAAATTTTGTATCAACTCTTTTAAGTCCTAAATATTTGCTCACATTTTCGATATTCTTCTGTTATTTTTCAAACGTAAGAATCTATTGAATTAAAGGAATAATTTGTTTCGTGATAACTAATTGATCATGATCGTTTTCACAGGCAATCAACTACAGTATTCTGGGTCCGACAATCAACTCATTAAGCAATTTGTATGGCCTTCCTATTGAACAAATGTCACTGATTTACACGATTAGGACATTTAGTTATACGATCGGAGCTCTCAGTAAGGAATCTATTTTTGCAATTCTTGCTAAAACATCAATAACTTGATAATTGATATAATGATATAATTGATTCTTGCATTACATCATTCTATCGATTGATATATAAATAACTCTTAATATGAAGTTTTTGCGAAACAATTTTGATATTAATCTCAATTAAAAACACGAATATATTTAAATGATTCAATGATTTTGGGAAAAAAACAAAAATATTTTTAATGATTTGATAAGAGATTAAGTTTTTATTCAAATTTGTTTATTTGTTTGATAATTAAATGTGAGAAAATCCCAGTGATTTCAAGATCCCAGTTGATTTCAAGTTCACTTTGTTTTTCTAAGATTCACAGTAATAATGAGCATCAATGATGATAGCAAGGTCACTTTTTAATTCAATTATGGTTTAGTCATAATTTTAATGACATTTTCAAGAATTTGTCTCTTTTTTCAAATACTAAACGAAACGATAGATACCAGAAATGATTACAAATATGTTCTGAATATTGAGTCATCAAAAGATAACAATTAATAATTGCTTAAAACAAATGATAAAAATGGTATTATTTTGAATCAAAAGTTATATCTCAATGAAAATACTCAAAATATTAGATAAAACTGATAAATGGTCAAAAAGTTTTCAATAATTTAATATAATTTGAAGTAATTTTCAGAATTTATTGACTTTATGCCAAATATATAGCATTTTGAATAACAATTTGTTTTTTGTTTCCCTTATTTTATTTCAAAACTTTTGATAACTTTTAATGACTTTATAATTAGAGATTGTTTTGATCACAAATTGATTGAAAAGTTAGTTTTCAGGAGACCCGAGTGGGCTCAGAGCACTCGACTTAAAGCATACAATTAGAAAAATGACTTAATATTTAATGTTTTGATTATAGTTTTCATATAAGAATTGACGGATTAATTATAACATGACTTTCGAATATTTAAAGTGTTATAAAAGTTACTACTTTTGGCCTTCAATTCAATTTACATCACAATTGAGACTAAAATTTGGAATACATTTAAATGACATCTTCTCAACGTTTAATTGAAAGATAAATCTTCCGATTTTATCAAATGTCAGAAATAAAAAGAGAATAGAAACTAAATCGTGAACTAGCAACATATAATTATGCTTGACAGAATAGAACAAATTAATATCCTTGCTTCAATTGACAAACTATCAACTTTTTGAAAGACTAGAAAAATCTCAAAATTGTAGCAAAACATTGAAACGACTGTTAACTTACTCACACTTTCTTACGTTTTGTTATTTGTCTTCAATTTTAGGCGGTTTTGGCTTCAAATACGTGAACAGAGAGTTATGTCTAATTGTGTTCACATTAGTAATGGGCATAAGTCTCGCGTTCCTACCGATTGTCAAATCACTTCCTCTATTCTTCGTTATCGGAGGACTTAATGTAAATCAATTCAAATTTGTTTGCATTTCGTAATCATTTTTTTAAAATCAGGGACTTATGGCCGGCGGTAGCGATACTGCGATCACCGCTTGGATTATCGAACTCTGGGATGAAAAGAGTGGTCCGTATATGAATGCCCTCCACTTTGCTTTCGGCTCCGGAAGTATTTTGGCGCCGCTTATCGCCCGTCCATTCTTGACAAAAGGCGGCTGGAGTTTAGTCTTCGCTTATGTAATCTGTGGCGCCATTTGTATCAGTAGTGGTATTATCTTAAGTCTGGTTTTATTCAGTAAAAGGTTTCGATCAAATCAAGTCATCGAAACCAATGATCGAAACGAACGGCAGTCCTCTATTTGCGAAGAGATTAGAGACGAGTCCGATAGACACGAATTGACCCCTAATTTAGGTGTAGTTATTGCAGTGATGGGGTGTTTCCTTTTGGCCACTTATGTAGCGATGGAAATGACTTACTTCTCGTTTGAGTCCACTTTTGTTCAGTACTCGAGATATAATATGAGTGAAGCCGACGCTGCGGTCCTCTCATCGACCACTTCCGCAGTTTACACTCTAACCAGAGGTCAGACCTCATTAAGGCCTTAATTTTGCTCTTAATTTGAATTTTTTTTTCAAATAGGGGTCGAAATATTGGTGTCTTTGAAGATAACGTCGTTTTCTATACTTTCAATCCATTTCTTGACAATAATTGTCTTCAATTTGATGGCGATATTCACTTATGAATTGCCTCTGATTTGGGTCTGGATTTCAAACATTGGTATCGGAATCGGTTGCGGTTCAGTCTATCCGACGATATACTCATTTTTACAGCAAAACTTCACAATCGATAACAAGAAGACAGCGATCTTACTATTCGTTGGGGGAGCCGTCTCTTCCCTCTACCCATTTATTGTCGGAACTTCCATTAGGGACAGACCCTTAGTTTTGATTTATGTAAACATAATCAGTATTATTGTTTGCCTCATATTATTGTTTTCAATCAAATTTATAACATATAAATACAGTCGAGTGATTAGACCCCAACTCGTCCTCACATCAGAAATGTGTGAAATTCAACAGCAAAGGAACGCCACTAATCAAGATCTATCTGAAACATAGTCTTTCAGTAAATATTTTTATAGTTTCTATACTTTTTGGGGAATTCTTAGAAATTATTCTATAATTTAAAGGTTTAGTAATATATTTAAAAGTATTTCAGTATTATATCGAATGTGAAAAATAGATTGAAGGATACCCTCGTCTGTGATAGTATTGCTCCAAAATGCCTAATGTCTGGACAATTGCTTTACTGCAGGTGTGCTCTAATTCTATGACTTCTGATAGATTTGAAGATAAATTAACTTCTCTTTCAATGAAAAGATTTCAATGGTTTTTATCGCTTGTTATGCAATATAAATAGTGAATCCATTCATATCCAGGTCAATGATGTCCTCTAATTAAAAGTTATTATTTTCAAGACTTTTACAATATTTCCATATAATAAAAATTTATAGTTATTTTCAATCAATTCAATTGTTTGTATCGATATTAAAATTAATGATTCAATTAAATAAATGATAGATTTTCACAACTATTGTCACTATATTTGTTTAGTTTTGAATCGATATTCTGAGCGACCAATTGATCTTTCAATCAATTAGTACTCATTTTATAACCTGATCTATATTTTAACTATTCATTCAAAGTTTGAATTTCAAACAATTCAAACCAACCATTAGTTGGTTATGAGTGAGAGTAGACGTGTTTTGGACTATTTTTCAGTAAAAGAATCGTCTCTTTTGACTCAAGTTTTCAATTCTGCAAAAAGTTGTTAATTTTTTTTGTCATTTCTGTCGAAAATTTACGAATGGTTTTCACAGTTTTAAGTAATTCTTTAAAAATCATTTCTTTAAAACTAATCTATAATTCAATTCAATTTTTTAATAATTGGTTTCAAAGTTTAATTCAAATAATTTTAAGGAAACTTTCATTACTTTCATTGAATCCGTTTTAGAATTAGTTTTCGAGGAAATGATTATAAATCCTCTTTTATATGACTATTGCACAGCACATCATTGAACTAGATTAATTTTACTGTCGCTTAAAGGAAAACGCTAGAAGTTTTTTTTAAATAGTTTGTAATGACCTCGGTTCATTTCTTTATCTTTTAAAATTTTATTATAAACCACAACTCAATTGATTTCAATTTGTTTTCTAAAATATATCTAAGCATGGTCAACATTTTCAAATTCAAATTTTAACCTTGCTCAAAACCAAGAAAGAATTTACTTTTGTTAAATATAATTAATTGAAATATTATTCAGTTGTTCTAGCTCAGTTAGTTGAACATGTATTAGGACATTGTCCGGCTTTGACGCCTCCAGTCAACGGCGCTTTAGACCTGAGCTGTGGGACGAGAGTCGGCACTATTTGTCGCATCTATTGCCGCAAAAATTGTCAATTAGTTGGAGACCGCGTCCGTCGATGTCTGGCAGACCACAGTTGGAGCGGTTCCACCACTTATTGTGTCGATAAGAAAATTCGGTGCAAACATCGTTTGGATCCACCCGACAATGGATACCAAGTGGGGGATTGTCCTCATCGAGGTACTAAACAATTACACTTTTCATTCATATCTATAACTCAATACATATTTAATGAAAGTCGGGTGCGTTTGTCGTTTCGGTTGTAATACTGGATATGATCTGATCGGTTCACCAAAAGTGTTCTGTCAGCGCAACGGTCAGTGGTCTCCCCGACCCACCTGTCAGATGACTACAACCACTACCACTACAATGAGTTCAACTACTTGTGAGGCACCGACAGACTCAGGAGAAGACACTCAACCATATTGTCCGGCCCTCAAAGTGCCCACTAATGGGGTTCTAATAGGGAGTTGTGGTGTTTCTCCTCCGAACTCAATTTGCAGGTTTACCTGTAATACCGGATATAAACTTATCGGTAATTCTGTGAGGATTTGCCAAAAGAGTGGCAAATGGACGGACAGTGATGTCAGTTGCGTTCGCGGCACTAAATGTCCGGCACTGAAACCGCCCTCTAATGGACTCTATTTTGGACATTGCTCTCCGGGTAACCACTATTTGTTTGATTTATTTTTAATAAAATAATAATTTGTAGGCATATCCGGCTTCAAATGCAAATTCGCGTGTAATTCGGGCTACACTTTAAATGGCTCTTCGTCTCTGACCTGTCAGTCCAACGGCAAGTGGTCCGCGTCTTCACCCGTTTGTGTCGACAACTAAATCGATTTAATTTCAATACATTTTTCGTTTAAAATTACAATTAAATTGAATTCACCCAAAAATAATCCATTATTTTCCTAAACATTGACCAAAAATAATAGTAGCCTTTATGAGTCAAAATTCGAAATATGACCTTGCTCAGTACCACATATTGATAAGTGATATATCGTTTATTATTTTAATTTCATAAAAATATAAACGATTTCATCGAATAATGCATTTATTTATTGAAATCTAAATTTAGCGCTGATTTTGATATTACAGAGAATTTGTTGGAAATGCGATTCAACGGCAAAATTTGTTTTTTAACTAAACATTGAGTGACTTTACATCTTATAAAAAGTTAATAAATTATTAGTCTATCGTCTGCTCGGGGCAGAGGATTGGATCTCAACGTCAGCGGGGTTGGCATTGGCGGTACCTGGCTCATTGGTTCGGACAACAGCTCGGAAACCGGCGGCATCGGCCACGTACTCAACAACTCTTTGGCGACCATCGGCTTCGGCCAGAGAGTAGGATCCAGTCACAGCTCCGCTACCGTCAGCGTTCTCGGATCGGCTCAATTGAGTACCGAACTCATCGGCAGATTGGAAGGCGAAAGAGAAGGGCTGTGGGGGACAGACATATGTTAGAAAGACTGAAATTTTTATTTGATTTCAAAGTTTTATACTTTGGGGGTCTCATTAATAAGGTCTCCTCTCAGAGCATACTGAGGAGCGTATCGGGCGATCGGGGCGGAGATGATTTGGGGAGCGGCAGCATAAGCGATTCGGGGGGCGGCGACGACCTGGGGAGCGGCAATGATTTGGGGAGCATAAGCTCTACCATAACCTCCCAAAGCATATCTTGGGGTGGCGGCCAAGTTGATGGTCTGGAGTTCACCAAGACCACTTGCGCCAATGGTGAGTGGGTTTATTCTGAGGAGTTGAGCCGAGGCACCGGCGATGACAACGAACAGAGCGATCAGCTAAAAGTCAATTTCCATTAATTTAGTTCTTATTCCGCAAATAATTTGTCTCTAAATCCAAAATAGAATCGATTCATACCTTAAACATTTTGAATGAGTTTTGGGTTAAACTGTTTGAAGTAAAACAGAAGAGCAAAGAAAGTGAAGTGATATCCAAATGAAGACAGAAATCACTTTTTATACTCAAATTGTTTTCATTGAAACTTTGGTTAAAAACTAGAAATTTTAGCCAAAAACCATTGCATTGACATCAAGTATGGGATGAGTCGACCCATAAAAGACATTAAAGATTAAGATTGGATCTCAACTTAATTTATTCGGATTCAAAAACCATTTTTTGCATTTTCAACCTTAGAATCCGTTACTCTTCGTATTGCAAAGCAGTCATGAATTGAATTGTAATTAAAATAAAATTTAATACACTTTTCGAGTGAAAGCATATCAATAAACGACTGAAAAAAACGTTAATTTCTTATCGCTTAGAGTCAGACGAAGAGAAAGTTGGCTTCAAATGAAAAGTTGCGTAAAATAATACTTAAACATAGCTTTGAAATAACGGATGACCCAAAATGATTAGAAGATGTGGTCATTGAGATGAGTCGCACAGGCTTTCATTAGTTTGACTCAAGGCGTTCAGACTTTCTTATTCGAGACATAATGTTATTATATCTATAATTAATTCAATTAATCCAAATATAGTCAAGGAATGGCTTAAGAAATAAATCGACTTTAAGTAACTTTTGATAAAAATTTCGTTTTTTTCTCATCATTTTCACAAATTTGTAATTCAAATGCCAAGGATTCCGATTGGGACGTGAATTGAGATTAACAAGTATAGTTGGGATTTATTGAAAAACAACTTTTTTGGTGATTTGTGTGCCTAATGAGAATGCATAGCCGCAAGTCAATGATA
This sequence comes from Tectocepheus velatus, assembly GCA_034700625.1. Lineage (NCBI taxonomy): Eukaryota > Metazoa > Arthropoda > Arachnida > Sarcoptiformes > Tectocepheidae > Tectocepheus > Tectocepheus velatus. Next base: position 52,846 of record JAQIXV010000017.1, on the reverse strand, counting down.
ATCTCAAACAGTTTTGAAAAAACTTAAGCATATTTGACAGCAAATCATTTCTAAGATCAATTAAATCAAAAGAGTCTTGCATTGCATTCATCAGATTTAAATCTAATGAAAAGTAAAAGTTTTAATTGAATTCCAAGACTTTTTGCCTATTATTCAATAATTTGTTTTTAATTTGTCTAAAGAGATAAGAATTGAATTTCCTATTGAATGACAAATCCTTATGTAATTGTTTGTTACGATTGTAAGGATGAGACTTAGAATGTGTTCAATTGATATTCACGTTTACGACACGTGAAAATGAATTTGTGTCCATTAGAGATGATAAATGTGACCTCAAATTGGGAATCATTTTACATTAAAACTCAATCGATTAGAAAAATATTTAAATAGTTATCATATCTTTTGCTATTAATTTCTAAATTGGGTTTCACTGCCATTCAAACGAATAATTTATCTTCTCTTCAAAGTTCTCGAATTAAATATTCGACACTTTGAGTAACGCAAAACTATTTATCAATTATTCTAGCAAGATTAAAATGCACTTAAATTAGCTATTCTAGCAATTTATGGTTAAATCGAAGTATCGAGGATTAAAAACTTAGTACATTAATAATTGATGATTCATTGTTATTGAAAATATTTTCTTAAAAATTATGCTAACGATGGAAATGAGAGTCAATTCTGGGTTAAACTAAAAGCAAATCCAAATAATAACTTATTCTGCGATTCTTTTGTCACTGAATTCATTTACGATTAAAATGTGTTGTTTTATGCGATAGAGTCAATCACTAACAGAATTTGATAGCAATCATAACATTCAGTCCAAGGGCTCAGCTTTTGGTGGTTTTCTTATCACAATTTATGTACATTTATTGCAAAAATTTGCAAAACATGAAATTCAGTGATTCTTTGAGTGGAGGGGAAGTTATTATAACTTATGAATTGACAAAATTCCGACAATTTTTTCGAAAACAATATGTTTTTTACTCTTTTGCTAATAATGTTTGCCTTATTTTTGAAGACAAACATCCATTGACTGGAAGTTCAATGGATTCCTGTTTTCGACAATATTTAGAATATTATTGATTGTGTTTCAGGAAAGTAATATGATCTTGATCTACTTTCCAGATATATATGTTATCGCCATAATATCATTTGTTATGATAAATAGAATATTCTTGTACCAAATATTTTTGTTATTATACTAAATGTAATTCTATTTTGAGAAAATATAGTGAAAACCATATGGAAGACAAAATTACTCAGAATATAACTTGAATTACATATCAAGTTCAATGATTATAGTAAACTGATCTAGATCATTGATACTCAATGATTATCACTCAGTACACGAGTGTATTACTCATTGATATCCAATACATTAAGAATTGAGTTTAAATATGAAGTAATTGCAAAACTATATCGTCGTAAGACATTAATTGATGTAATTATTGCTTAATTCAATTACTTTGAATATTCAGAGTTTGACAAAAATCATAATTAAAAAACAAATAAACAGTTTATTTGAGATTAGATTTTATTAGAAATGATTAGAAACTTATATAATGAATGCAAAACGTGATTATTTGGCACTGAATTATGTCAACTATATTATCAAAACTATAAAACAAACGAATCTATAAAATAATAATAAAATCTAATTACAAATAAAGGATTAAAATGCAAATAAATAAACAAATTATCTGTAAAACTAAACGAACCTGGTATTTATGATCATTTTTATTGATCGTTAATGAGATATCAATCAAGGCATCACTTTCTGAGTGATCTCTTCCTCGATAATTGAGTTGAGTTTTGCAATATTTTGACGATTCTTAAGACAAATAGTGATATGAATTATAACAAAAATTGAAAGACAGACAAAAACGCAGAAAAAGTTGAACCAAATCAGAACCAATGGGTTGTTCTCAATATAGCCGCCAACCAGTGACGGAGAGACCGCTGATGTCAGGCCACTCGCGAACACAAATATGGATCCGATTATATTTGTCACTTGGAATTGTTGTTCTAATCAACCGATAAAATCAATTAATTATAAACTTTTTCAATTGGAAGTAAATACCTAGAAATGCATAGAAAGAGGGGTAAACGGAGGAAAAGCCGGCGCCCAAAATGATATTTCCCGTCACCATCATAGCCATCGAAGTGTTGGCAAAAATGGCCAAAATAGTGATCCCCGAAATTATCATAAAGTGATTTGTATAGAGAATCGCTTGAGGTCTCAATTTTATGGCCAACGGTATAGACAGTCCCCGACCAATAGTGAAGGCCGCGGCCGCAGCCGATGTGATGAAAGCTGCGGTCGACGGACTTATATTGAGGTCAGTGTTGACGGCGAAAGTGGGCAGAAATTGGAGGTGCATGTGCTCCATACCCACAAAAAAGGTCAGGAAAAACGAACCCATTGTCACCAAACATATAGTTATTAAGGGAGGAGTGTTACGATTCACGTATAACATCAAACGATTGTAATTTTTGTTTGCTATCAAATCAAAAATATTAAGCTTTTGTCGCAAACATTGATTTTGCTTACAATTAATGAGATCTTCATTTTCTAAACAAATTTTACTGCAATTATTTGTTTTGAGGGGCGGTTCGTATTTCTTATATAAGTATAGCACCAGAACAGCGGCCGCACCGGTAATACTGAAGATTCCGGTGAAAGCGTACGGAATATAAATCATTTGAGAATTGGATCGGATTTCTTCGTCTGTCGTATAATTTGTGAGATTCAGTGAACTATTGTTTGTGACCATAGATTCACTTCTATTGTATTGAACTGATTCCAGATCTGATAGTCTCATGTGATGTCCAATTAATGCTTTCTTAGAGAGAAAGGGCTCACAAATGAGGGGTGCGATGAATGATCCCAAACCATAATTGAAGTGCAAGGCTTGCATATAAGGGCCGCTCTCTTTACCCCACATTTCAAGAATCCATACATTGATAGCGGCGTCAAAACTTCCGATTGAGAAGCCATTGATGGCTCCCAAAGAGAAAAGTTGGAAAAGAGAGGAGCAGTGGGGCATCAAAATGACAGTCAGACCCATGAGAGCCATAAAGAATATAAAAGCCAACTGTCGGTTGATATAAGTGAATAGAAAACCGCCTGAAAATCGGTTAAAGTCATGCAATTATTCTCTCAACCATTTGAATTGATAACTCACTCAAACTGCCCAGGGTATACCCTGTCATTCGGACAGTATAAATGAAACTTATTTTCTCTATTGTTGTATTGAAAAGTGCCGCCAATTCTATAAGTGTGGGTCCGATCACATAAAAGTTGACTGAAATGCAATAAAAAATATGAATCGCTATATAAAACTCAATGGTGTGTCAGTATATTCCGGATTCAACCGGAATCAGCACTGGTTTTATGCAGTCCTTTAACACAGAAACTTATGATCTCAAAAAGAATATATATTTCTATATTCTCTTATTTTTTAATCGATATAAAAGTTTTCTGTCTTTTATCTGACAATAGTTTAGATTTTCTAAAAATAACTTCCAATCGATTCTAATTTAAGATCAATTATTAATGAATGTAAACACAAATAATTCTGTCAAAAGTTTGTAGAAAAGTTCAGAATATGAAAAATTATAAGTTCTTTGATAACAAATTTACAGAATTACTATCAAATGTCAATAAATCCTTTATCAATCAATTGGAGCATCAAATTAACTGTTGGCAAATTTTTCAGCTATGGTTATAATTTTGAATCACAAGTATCTCCATTGTACAAGGTGAAATATATAGCAGTTTATTGAGTTTACTGTGTATTGAACTCTCAAAAGAATTGTTGACATCACTTATGCTTTCGATCAATAATTCATTTAACAAATGAATAACTTTTGTAAAAAAATTCTTTTAACAAACAAATAGTAGTAAGAAAAGAATGTACTGGATAACAGTTTTAGCCAATTTATAAATATAATTGATTCAAATTAATCAATCGATTCTTACCTCCATAGAAGAAGTAGCAGAAGAATAAAGAGAGAGTCGTTACGTACTTCAAAGTGATAGACATTTGCATTTTGGCTCAACTTTTGTATCGAAAGTTTTTGAACAAACAATTGAAAAATGATTTGAAATCTAATAATTGATTCAATACTAGGAATACAACTAATACTCAAAAAAAATCGATAGGAATCTAATTGTCTAATGACTTGTCAATCAATGACTCGTTTTGTTTTTATAAGGAATCGGTTAACGAAATGTGAGACCAGTCATAATGAAGTCACAGCTCTAGTCATCTCATATCTGATTCATGTTTTACGTAAGAAAAGGATACCTTTAGAGTCGAAATAGTTTTGTTATACCCATTGTTATTATCGAAGAGTATTTTCCTATGACTTAAGGTTGCGCTGACGGCTCTTCCAACTGAGTTCACTCCAAACAAAGGCAGTACAGAATCTGAGTTAAAGCCCGACCTGTTATCAAACAATTCAACAAAAGTTTGCATTCATTTGAATTAAAACTAAAAACATATTTTCAAGACATTAGACAAAAATATTTTGGTAATCGAATCCCGTATTGCTTTGAATCCGATCCTTAAGTTTCTAACTTTTGTGACAAACGATTGACTGCTTAGTATTGAATCTAAATGTCATTTAATTAAATAGAAATTTGAAAATATTATATAATTTTAAGTAATTATTAATAAATTAGGAAATATTTTCTGTAATATTAAGTAAAAGTTTTTAATTTATATGAAAAATACGATTAAATTCTGATTAAAATATAAATCAATAAATATTTTTAAGCAAATCGTTAACTATTTTATAGAAAACATTAAAATCCGAATAAATTAAATGTAATTAAAGTGAAAAACAATCGATTCGTCAGAAAATACAACAAATACTCGAATAAAATGTTTTAAAAATTATATAAAATTTAAAGAAATCTCAAATAAATGCAAAAAATTATATTAAAAGCGATTAAAAAATTTATAATTCTATTATAATTCTAACCCTTTTTCACATAATATGCGAAAATAATACACAAAATAAGTGACAAAACAAATACATAAATAGATTTGGATTTAGTCTTCTGTTGAGACTCATGAGGACTTCCATCGACTGAATTCCTTGTGGTTTGTGCCGAAGAAGTGGTCGATAAGAGACTTTCCTCTTCCTCTTCCTCTTCATTGTTTTGGTCACCGATAAGGGCATTGATTTCTTCATCCATAAGACGTTTCAGTAGTTTTTGGTACAGATTTCGCGTCGAATCTGAAAAATAAGACAAAGAATAAGACATTTGTTTTGATTTGATCCCAAATTTATGACAATTATCTTAAGACTTACCGACAATCGGTCCGATAGACTGTCCTCTGGATTCCAATTCATAGCGAAGAGTATTATCGTCTAAATCTTCAAAAGGGTTGAAGTCTTCCATCAAAAGAGTTGTCAATTGTTTTGAAAATTAGTTTCAAAATCGAAAACAAAACGAATGTAAGACTTGTTTACAAACAATAGAAACACAATTCTATGCAATACTTGTCGTCATAGAAACCATTCAACAAAGAGTTGTGCAAATTGTCACTCATTTTGGCGCAAATTTTGTATCAAAATAAATGACAAATGAAGTGACCAGTGAAGTGATCAGTGAAGTGACCATGATTGTTTTTATTATTTTGCTCACATCATATCTATTGCATTCATTATATCTTATTTTATTCAATTTTCAAGTTTATTCGGTTTACTATTGAATATATTGAAAAATAGATGTCTTTACTCTCGCATTGGTTTTGATGTTTGAAATATCGAAGTCAGTATTCTTACCTTGATTCAGTATACATTACCTTGAACGATCAGTCTCTCTCAATACGATCAGTTATTGACCTTATTTTGAGACTCAGATTAAAATTTACTTTTAATAAATATATTGAAATACATTTACAGAAAAATTTTCGATATATTGTGAATAGACTTCTGTCTATATTTTTAAAGGAAATCAAAATCAGATTAAAATTGAATTTTATGCAGAATTTCATAATAAAAGTTAAAAACAAAAATATAGTTTATTTAGAAAACTTAAATTAGATTAAAAATAAAAATTTTTAATTGAAAAGATTTTTGTTTGTTTTTTTTCAAATCCTATTTGTTTTAGGAATGACTTCACCTCTTTTTCAACAGTATTAATAACTTATTATTCTGAGCTCTCATTAAAATTCTTGATTCTTATGTCAAGTTTTTGGAGGAAAAAGTTCTAAAAAAAAAATTAAAAACTTTTTGTTGAGATATAATGAATTGCGCGAAAGTCAATCGTGAGATGCCATCCCTGACATGTTATGTGCGATTGTGAAACGGATCGATTCATGTTTAGTCTGTGATCTAAATTCTAGTTTCACATAATATGGCGAACCGTTAGAAAGCATTCATCAAAAAGCATTATAAAAGTGGATAACTCTCTAATAGATAATAATTGAGAATAAGTTTGAAAAAATGGGTAAAAAAAATTTTCGCGAATCGCGAACGCAACCCGTTATTCCGTTCCGTAATTGAATCCTATCATCAAAATTGAAGGACAAATCTTTTTGGCGTCTGTTTAACATTGGATCGACTACTGGCGCGCAGGCATTATATGTAATAACACTCTCGATGACAACATGTGGCTCCTAATGTCACTTTGATTAGACTCAGAGCTCAGCAAATCGTTTACGTAATAAATAAAAGTCGAATACCGGGATTCCTATAACTCTATAACTTTCAATAAACTCAACTCAACTTTTGAAGTCATGTCTGAAAGTGTTGTTCAAAACAATCATCACTCAAAAAGTTCGACAACTAATGGAACGACAACTAAAGACACGACAAATGTCTTCATCAAAGAGCAAAAAGCAAAGAATAGTTCCCCCAAATACCGGGAAAGGGAACAGTGGGGCAATAAGTTTGAATTCGTGTTGGCCTGTATGGCATATGCCATTGGACTCGGAAATGTCTGGAGGTTTCCCTACCTGTGCTATAAAAACGGAGGGGGTATGTATTGTAACATAATATTATTTTCTAATTATAGTTTGATTTTTGTTCATAATTGTGACCTTTTTCACCAGAATTTCAAAAATATTATTCTGTTTTATGAAAAGGTCTCAAAACATTTTTTGTTGTAAATCACTTTCTCCTGTCGACCTCTCTTTCAAAAAGATATTTTTCAGATCACAACTAATGTTATTCTTAAAGTTCAATGAATTTTCTGTTTTTGAATTCAAAATCTATTTTTATTACAAACATTGACTCTATTATTGGGTTCCTATTTCCAAACAAACTGTAAGTAAATAGACTGAAAACCTAATGAAAATTCATTGAAAATTCAATGAGTCTATTGTGTTATCTATTGTTTGGCAAAAGTTTGTACTATTGTACGAAATGACATGAATTTGATTCAACAGGAGATTCAATTGAATAACACCTTAACTTACATTTGAATTCTGAGCAAAATCTTTATTCTGAGCGGAATTTTCCTCTAATTCTGAGCCTCTGGTTATTGATTGACTAAAGTTAGGCTCCTGGTTCACTTAAAATTGAAAGGAATTGTGCCAAAAAAATGAAGATTTTTATCTATAATTAATTGGTTTCTTATCCATTAAATCTTATTTTGTTTGAGTGTCTCTTTGATTAACATTTTAATTGTGAAAAAGAGTTGTAAAACATTAAAATTATTGAGAAATTAATTTGAAATGAATGGGAAGAAAGTCAAAAGTTCAAGATCAATTTCAAATTAATGTATTCTTTGTCTCCTGAAAGACTAATCAGGGATTTTCTCATAAAACTGATTGAAAGCCAAAAAATACTCGACTTTCATGGTTTGCATTAGAAAATAGTTTCTCAAAACATTTTCTTCAAATTGTATTATGATTTCGATCACATTCTTAACATTAATATAAATTTTCCAGACTTTTGGCTATAGTTTAAATTGTGACTCAATTTGTGAGCAATGATTACGACATAATTTAATACAAAATGGGATTTGCTTCAGAAATAGAACATAAGTGATCCAGGGAACAATTTTGACCCTAATAATAAATTCAATATTAATCACAATCAGTGAAAAATAAAACTTTTGATTGATTTTAACTGATCTTAATAGAGGAAATCCATTTGAATTGCAGTTATTTGTCGCAAATCACTACACAATTCCAAAAGTAGACTCAAATATAGTACTGATATCACAAGAGTTTGCATTTTGTCACTCAATAGCGACTAAATCATAATTATTTGACTCAAATAAAAAAATAATTAATTTATAATTTATTTTTTGTGAACTCAAATTACAATTTTGTTTTATTATACTTCGGATGTACTAAAATTTTCATTGCACTCATGAATTCACTCATTTTCAATAGACATAATATTTTTGGCAATTGAATCCTCAAAAATGAGACTTTCATTTATAATTCACCTAGTTCTTCAAGTTTTCCCTGTACCAAATATTGAAATAAGTCGGCCAAAAATCAAATCATTTGTCAGTAATAACAAAAATTCATTTATTTTTGTGTAATGTTTCTCCGTTTCAATGTTTCAAACAAAAAATATTACTTTTCTATTGATTTTAAATACAATCAAACGACTGATGAAAAAAAATCAATAAAACTTCTCTATATTTGTATGAACTGTTGCTCCACAGAAAAGATCATATATTTTGCTCTGCTTTTCATTTTTTGTTTTGACAAATCAAATATAAGTATAGACTTATTGTCAGAAACATATTCACAATTGAATGCAACTCTCATTACATTTCTAGTCTTTTATTTATTTAATTGAATAGATTCTGATTTTATTTGATCATCAATTCATTTCATATTATATTATATTTCGAGTTATTGTTATTAATCACTTGACTTAACATTGAAGAGACAAAGAGAGAGAAAAAACTTTCATAAATGAGTTGAGATTGAAACTAAACTGTTGTTATTCCTAAAGTTATACGTTTACATCAATTATGGAAAAGCATTTATCTATTTGTTGAGACTTTTCCATCAAAAATATATATTATTTTGTCAGTAAATGACACAAATAAGGGAAGAAAAGGAGTATACAAATGAAAAATTTCGTTTTTTAATGTTTTGAAAAAATTTGTTGAGTTAATAGGGCTCTGAAAGCTATAAAATGATTGTATGTTAGATGGAAAATTACCATGATGATTTTTCATGAAAAACAAAATTATTTGCGTAGAGGTAAAGTACAACAGAATTTGGAAACAAGACCATTTATTGTATGTCCCTGGATGAACTAAGCCCAAGAAATAATGTTTAAACAGAAATTCAATCATAATATTGAATGTGAGCTATACTTTTACTGATAGAACAAAAGCTTATATGGCTTTCATTTGTTTCAAATAAATATATCGATTATATCAACTCTAAGGAGAAATTTCATTCGAATTGAGAAAATAATTGATACAAAAATTGTATTTTGATTTCTATTTTTACATAAACACAAAAAATTGATGACTTTAATGTTTTAAAGCACTTAAATATGATTTATAAGTTTGAGTTCAATAATGCAATGAAACTGATTTCAGTTGCATATCACTAATGAGTTTTAACTTTTATTTATCATCCAATTTGTGTTTTAATGGAATTATAATTGAAATGAATTTTTTAAAAAGTAATCGTAGTTTATATGATATGTAATCGACATTCGAGTTGTAAAGAATTCAATTAATCCTGAAATCAAAAACTGAGTCAAAAGTTATCGAAAGTCATTAATTTTAGATATGGTAGTCTACTATAATAGGTAATCCAATAATTTGTATACATCTGTTCAAAACAGTTCTGAGATTTCATTTGATATTAATAAATTATAAAAGTTTCGAGGTATAAAACTAAATCTAGCTTGGTAGAATTTTCGGATACAACTTTTACAAACCATTACCAAAACTTTTCATTAAGTTTTGACAGTTTTTGCAGAAACTAATTCATCGATTTCTTGATATTTTTCAAAATTATTTAAATAATGAAACGATTTATTAGAAATATTTTCCATAAGTATCGGACAAATATACTATGTATTAATGACTTTAAAGAGAAATCAATTTCTCAAGGATTAGCTGAGAATGTGATGAAAATAATTTAATGTAAATATTTGGCACTTATTTGCTATAAAATCTGATCGGATGTGATGTCTATTTTCACGCAATTATTTTCACACTTTTTAGCCAAAAAACTGTTGAGTGTCTCAATGAATGACATTTATTCAGCCGACAAACAATTTATGACATAATGATTATGTTTTTTGAAGTTCATATCAAATAGAGTGTAGTACTAATTGAGTAAATATTTGATTCAATAAAGGGTCGGGTTTTCGGTGCAGACGTAAAGACATAACATTCGTATGAACTCAACTCAATTCAAAACATTTACATAAAGTGTTTAATAATCGGATTAAATGAGACATAAATGTAAATGGAGTTCAACTCAATTGAATCTAAAATAAAATTTTCAATTCTGGTCACAAATAAAATTGAGCATGAACATATTTAATATATTAACATATTTCTTACTCATTAAACTAATAATAAACTCGAAATGAATTCAAATGAGCAATACTTTTATGATTTGCATATTTAATAAATTTCCAAAACCATAAAGTGATAAAACTAATTTGATCTTGTTCTATTTTCTAGGAGCATTTTTAATACCATATATTATATTTTTGGTATTTGGAGGCATTCCCGTTCTTTTCCTAGAAGTGGCGATCGGCCAATACTTCCGAAACGGAGGTATAACAGTTTGGCAACTGATATGTCCCTTCTTCAAAGGGATCGGTTTCGGCACTTTAACGGTAGCCTTCATTCTCAACTGTTATTACATAATAATAATAAGTTGGGCTCTTCTCTACCTATACTACTCATTCTCATGGGTGTTACCCTGGTCTACTTGTAATAATCAATGGAATACTGAGAACTGTTGGTCTCCTGACCTGAACACCACCGCTGGAAACGGTTCCGTCAATTCTGTGGTTGAATTCTGGGAACGAAAAATAATTCAGGTTTGAGTCGATTATCATTAAAAAACTCTTCAAACGGGACTCAAATTGATTTTATAAATTATTTCAATAAACCAATCATTTATTGGTTTTGCTATTTCTCACCAATTGATTGAAACTTGAAGTGGAAACACCTATTCCTGAGTAAATAAATTTTGCAATCAGTCACAAGATTTCCAATATATCGAGAATTGTGTTTATTTTTTAGGTTTTTCTCTTCAATAACTTTGAGAGAGAATTAAATTTATTGGTTTAATACAAAATCCAAAAACAAAATTCTGATACAAATTGAAATTCTTTTGAGAAATGGATTTCTTCTCTAAAACTTCGGATTATGTTTACATTCAATCAAATAAAATGAAATAAAAAATAGATTTCAATCCAATATCAAACGGTTTTATCAAAATTGAGTCAAATCCCAAATTAAGTTTATTTCATTACATGTACTCTAAGGGACTTATAGTCACCAAATTTCTTAAATAAATATAATTTTCTTATCGAAGAAATGATAAATAGTTGAATAAAACACAACATCTTTGCAACCGATTAGACATTTCTAAGAATTACGATAATTGACTACAAATTAGGCGACAATTAATCACTCGTTTTATTAAAAACAAATATTTATGAATAAAAAGTTGATTTCAATGCTATCGACGACACTCTTATCGATAACATTCACATAATTTTATGCTTTAATTAATGTTTATTTATTTTTAAAAAAAGATAAGCGATGGGATCGACCATCCGGATGGTCTTCAGCCGGAGCTGACACTAACCTTGTTGATAGCCTGGATCGTTTGCTTCTTTTGTATCTGGAAAGGCATTAAATCAACCGGAAAGGCAGTCTATGTGACGGCAATATTCCCATATTTCGTAATGACAGCCCTTTTCATTCGTGGAGTGACACTTCCAGGGGCTGGAGATGGGCTCAAATTCTATTTGATTCCAGACTTCAACCGATTATATGATCCTCAGGTGTGGATCGATGCCGGGACTCAGATATTCTTTTCATACGCCATAGCTTTAGGCTGTATGACAGCACTCGGAAGTTATAATAAGTTCACTAATAATTTCTATCAGTGAGTCATCCCTTAGTTGACTGACAATACCTTCAAAGATAATAAGAGCACAGAATAAGATACAAGTATTAATAATCCAACCATTTTTACAGCCAATTGTTTTTCCTGACGGCAATGAATTCTGGAACTTCCCTCTACGCCGGGTTCGCCATATTTTCTGTGCTCGGATTCATGGCTCACGAACAGGGGCTCAGCGTTAAAGATGTGGTGGCGAGTGGTCCGGGACTGGCATTCGTTGCGTACCCGCGAGCCGTGGCTCAAATGCCTGGGGGTCCCATTTGGGCCGTTTTGTTCTTCGTAATGATATTGCTGTTAGGATTGGGCAGTCAGTTCGTAGGCGTCGAGGGCTTCATCACTGCACTCGTCGATGTCTTTCCACAATATCTACGTTATGGCAGACGAAGGGAATGGTTTATATTCGCCACTTGTCTCGTCTCTTATATTATCGGACTATCAATGGTTACCAGAGTTAGTCTCAAATATCAATTTAATTGAGTTCAGTATTAAATGGCTTTACCTCTATTTCAAGGGAGGAATGTATGTCTTCCAACTGTTCGACTATTACGGCGCTTCCGGAATGTGTTTACTTTGGTTTTGCTTCTTAGAGACGATTGTCATCGGATGGATATACAGTCAGTTATCAGACTTTTTCATTGTTTAATCATTTTTTGATTATTTGTTTGTTTCAGACGCCGATAGACTCTATCAGAATATCGAAGACATGATTGGTTTCCGAATGTTTAGAGGATTTAAATTGTGTTGGAAATACTTCACACCACTCCTGACTGCCGGCACTTTTTCCTCTTATATAATCAATTACGAACCCATTAAGTATGTCATCCATAGCTCAAACATACCATTGATGTTATATAATGTCGAACCAATCTCTAAGTCTAATGAATTTTATTACAGTTTTTTCGTTAAACAAAAATATCAGTACTTTTTACGCGAATAAGAAAAACCTTAACAATAAGTCAATCATTTCTCTTTAATTGAGGATTAAAATGTTGGATCAGAGTATAGCTAATCAACACTTTAAAATGACTTCAATATTAAGGCTATAATTACTTTCACTTGAATTCAATTATTTGAGTCTCTATTTTGACATATACTCAGACAATGATTGACACATTTCTTACGAAAGTCTATTCAATGGTTTTTTTTTATTGAAAAACACTTAATAGTTGTTTGAATTAAATGAAAAATATTTTAACTATAATTCAATTTGACTTCTATTTAAGGTATAATGGAAGTTATGAGTACCCGATGTGGGCGGCTATGTTTGGTTGGAGTCTTGCCCTCTCTTCGATGGTAATCGTTCCCATTTATTGCATTTATATAACGATTGTTACTCCAAATACAACTGATGTGAGCATAAAATTATCCTTAAATTTACTCCAATTTTAATCTAATTATATCTTATTTGAACAGAAATGGCGAAAACTATTCGGTTCAACGGAAAGCCCTTTTCTGGAGAAAGAGAACTCAGAGGGACAGACACTCAAAAGTATATCAGAAAATCCTTAATAAAGACAAAAATAATTTTATTTCCAATCATTTTAATCAAATCCCTAATAAAATACTAAATATTTCTATAAATATATTATATAATTGGCATCAAATCATTTCTATTATTATTATAACATTTGAACTCAAACTTTGGTTTTGTTTAAAAGTGTTTTTTATTATTCACTAAATTTTCTTCTTTTTCATCTATGAATACATAATTGATTGCATTGAATATAAAAGTTATCAGAATTTTGTGGAAAAATACTCTTTTTTAGTTGAATTTATGGCTAATTATAAATTATAATTCGTTTTTCATTTATATATTTCCTTCAAAATATTTATCGATTCGATGTATTTTACACAAAACAAAATGATTTTCTCATTGAATATATTAAAAAAAAAAAATATTAAATCCTTTCAATAGATATTGTCTTAAATGCAAACTTTGGCGCAAAAGATGTCTTAAATTATTGGGAATTTTTTTTCCTGTGATTGCCATCTGAAATGATTTATTGGTTTTTGTCTGTTTTGAGCGAAGTTTGCATTTCTCTGAACAATAATTTTCAAAAACATATTTACAAGAAATTGACGAAACACTTGAATGATAACAATTTGATGGTTTGACACTTGATTTTGTTCACTCCTTGTTTGAGCAGATGTGGAAAACTACTGAGAAATCATTACTTCAGTATTACATTGATTTCTATCCAATTTGTCGGAACTGATCGATGAAATCGACATTTTTAGGAACATTTGATTCTCTTTTGTATAACTCTTCCACTTATCGTCCGATTCCGAGAGATCTCTGTTTTTCAAAATTGAAAAACATTTAGTTTTTAAACAAATTAGACGAAAATTATTCCATAAATTAATTGTTAATTAACTTTTATTCTTGTGATCAAATTAATGCAAATTTTGTGTAATTGATTTTTTTCAGTGGCACAGCATATGTAGGCCGACTACCAGTTAATTATTTTTATGGCGTTTGATCTCAACATAATTGAGAAGTTGTTAAGCATTGAAACTAACCTTTTTTGTTATATTAAAAAGCATATGAACAAGGTAAGTCGAAGGCAAACAATTGAAACACTGGACAAGTATATAACTGCCCTAGGCTCAAACTGATTAACTCGACTTAATTGGAGCGCCACTCAATTTAGTAAAACAGAGTAAAAATAAAATTCAGTAATTAATGGTTTTTATGCCCAATCGATAAGAAAGGGTTTGTTTTTGGGAATAATACTTATTTTATGCCAAATATGACAATATTTTCATTAAGATATTGAAATCAATTTAAAAATATAACTAAAAATAAAAATTGATTTGAAATTAAAAGTAGTGACAACTCACCCATTGGTGGCAAATTGTGCCCAATTTTTCATAACTCGTTTACTGAATTGCAATTCATCGTAATCGTAAAGACTCTTAAATTTGAGGGGATATCCCATCGCGAAGACAATCTCGTCGTGATATGAACTGAATTCATTCAATTGGTATATATATACCGATCGGTTTGACTCAACTATTTGGTCGGCAAATTTAATGAGAGGACAGACCACTTTAGTCACGTGTTCGTCCACTTCTCGCTTTCTTCTTCTTCGTCTCTCTTCGTCAGTGGACTCGTCCTCCCCTTCCCCTTCACTTTCTTCAGTTCCTTCCCCTTCGCTGTCGTCTTCTTTCTCTTCCTTTTCTGTTTCAGTGGTTTCCTCTTTTTCTAAGGCCTCTGAAGTCTTATTTTTGGATTCAGTGGTCGTTGACGTTGAAGTTGATGTCGAGTCTTCAGTTGTCGTCGTTGGAGGGGCTGTAGTGACGGCTAATATAGGTTTAGATGTAGATCTCTCGACGGGGTCTTCCTCCTCCTCTTTCTCTTCGGTCTCTTCTGATCCCTGATCTTTACTTTCGGTTTCTTTTTCTTCGTCTTCTTCTGTTGTTTTCCCTTCTTCTTCAGCATTCCTTAAAGTGGTTAAAAAGAGTGAGTCGTCCTCTGAGTTGAGACCAAACATGAAATCAATTTGAAATTCAAACGAATCCTTGGCTTCTGTCGGTAATAAAGAAACGAAATCACTCGGAATGACGGGAGCGAAGGCCACCGGATTGTCTTCGAGTATCTCCTGTTGTACTTCGAGAAGTTTGTCCACATTTTTTGTTTTAATACATTTCCTAATGTCGGGAGCGTTTGTGCAATCGATATCTTCGATGAATTTCTTCGAAAATTTCTTCGATTGGGAGTAAATGTCTTTATTCCAAAACAAACCAAAGCCCTGAAGAATAGTTCTCTGGAAAAAGAATTTGCTGTCGGATGTCATCATATGAAGGCCCACAGAAACAGCCCCTAATGATGAATAAAATTTTAAATAAATCAAATTTAAATTGAGCAAGGCAAACAGATTGTATACCGGCTCCATGTCCTATAACTGTGATGAGGTCCTGATCGCCACCAAATTTATTGATATTTGTGTGAATCCATTTGAGAGCCTCTCTCTGATCATATAAACCCATATTTCCTTTCGGCTCTTTTCCATCTAAACTCAAGAACCCGAAGATACCCAAACGATACTGAATAGTGACGACCACAACCTCTTGCTGTGCGGCCAAAGCTAATGCATCGAGTTCTTCGGTGGCAATCCCTCCGTAGGCAAAGGCGCCGCCGTGTATATAGACTAAGACTGGAAAGAATTGGTCTTCTTGTGAGGGCGACCATATGTTTAGGTAAAGACAGTCTTCACTGGAGGTCGAGTTCAAGAATCGAAAGGCGGATAAAACGAGCGGTGAATCCGTCTAAAGGAAAGACCGATTGGTATGAAATCAATGGAAGAAAACATTTTTTTCTATAATTACTATATTATTGTTATTATAACTATAATTGAATTGGAATTACACAACAATTCAAAATATATTTATGCGATTAATAATCAATCAAAAAGAGTCTATATTAACATTTAAAAGTTATTTGAATGACCTTGGCAATACATTGATCAGAAGGCACTTGTAAAAATTCTTTAAAAATTTTCCCTGAATTTATGTCTAGATATCATTTGAGTTTGAAAACAACCGAAATATTCACTCATTTTATTAGTTTTCCTTCAATTTAATTGAATAATAGAATAATTTGTCGCAAATGATGTATTACTTACACATAAAATAGAATTAAAATTATAGTCATTATAAAGAATAAGAAACTGAATAATGAGTTCTTCAGTAATTAGACTTAAATTTTGAATCTCATTAATGACTTATTTCTGAGAAGAAAATATATAAAAATTTATAACTTTAATGATATTAAGAAATAGTTATTCTTATAATCGCTTTTGTTATTCCAATATATTTGTTTGGTTTACTACACAATATTTGACCATGATAATCACACAATAGCATGATAGTATTGCATAATAGACATGATCACATCAATCTCTTGAAGATCAGATAGAAATTCGTTTTAATCACACATGAGTTGAAAATATGAACATGCAAGGTTGAAAAAATATTTCAGGTTTAAAGTTATTCGTGATTTTAAAACTAAACTTTCAATAACTTTTAATTGAAAAATAGAAGTCTACCTTGGTCATTGTTTTTGTGT
Source organism: Tectocepheus velatus (assembly GCA_034700625.1). Classification (NCBI taxonomy): domain Eukaryota; kingdom Metazoa; phylum Arthropoda; class Arachnida; order Sarcoptiformes; family Tectocepheidae; genus Tectocepheus; species Tectocepheus velatus. The sequence goes on along the minus strand of JAQIXV010000017.1, from coordinate 35,671 downwards.
GTAATTCAGTCATAACTAAGGAAAAAAAGTGAAATCAATGCTCGAATCGATCATATCATAGGTTTTACTGACTTTTCCTGTTCTTAACATTTATTTATTCATTGAAAGGGCTGTCAATCACTGAACCCATAATACAAATACATTTTAAAAATATGAAACATTTCTATGAGAAGCACTGTGTCTAACAACCGGTGCGAATAACCTGTATATCAGTTTTTTAAAGCATAACAAAAAACTAAGTTATAAATACAAATAATAGGTTTCATCGAAATATTATATTTTGATTTTTTGGAACCACTTTTGCCTTCACACACTTTTTTCAATTGAAAAATATATTTTTGATATTCAGTAGTAAACGATAGACACTTGAATTGAGGCGAGACTTCTCTGAACTCTGCAAAACATTGTATTCAAACAAAAAAGACAATACAATAGCGGATAAGATAGGGATTGAAAAACAAGTTTTATGTTATGTTCCAAAAAAATCCAATGACTTAATAGTTGTGAAGATTTTAAACAACACTTTCGAAGTGAAAATGAATTTTAATGATAAGTAAAAAACAATTACTTTTTAATCAATTATTTCATTAGAAGTTCAGATATAATAAAAATTTGAGTCAAAATAATTGGGGAAAGAAATTAATTTTGAAATTTAAATCATCTCTTCTATCACATGTGTTGGTTGATTGAGCAAGAGTGAAAAAAATTATAGACCATTCAAGGTTTAAGATATGATAGGCATCATTCTCTTGATGTCTTCAAAATAATGCCATTAATTGTGGTAATGATCGCAAAGACATTTCAAATTAAAGGTTTCGTAAATAACTTTTGTATTTGTTTTAGACTTAGCCCTCGGTTTTGTAAATAAGAAGATGACATGAATTCCTTATAATAGAGGAAAATATTTTCTCTTTTCAAACACTTATTTTGATTCAAAAATATATACAATTTTTTTGAATAATTCAGATAACGATTGAATACATTGAATGCAATTCAAGAGCTTATGAACAGTAACTGTTGTCTAATGTTTTTCTCGTATAGTTTTCAACCTATTTCTTGAGGCTCTTCGGAAAACCGCAAACAAAAAGGCACTGATATTCACGACTATTCGCTTAATACCAATATTTTGATTTCAAAACTGTATTTCGGGTGAAATTTGTTCCAAATTAAAGAGGAATTGCAGGGAATTGTCGAAACATTTTTAGCAATTTGTCCGAAAAATTCGATGTTTATTGAGGTTTAAAACCAAAATAAATCTGATTTTCGATAAACCAATTGCTTCTGATCACTGATTTTTAGTTTTAATTATATATTTCGTTATTTTTTTTAAGTCTAAAAATAATTTTCAAAATTGTTTTCAAATTTTTTAGATTTCATCGAAACGTTAAGTAATTTTTCAAAACTTAACGAAAATTGAGTTATTTTTCCGTTATTTTATAAAATTCTAGTTTTGGCGAAGTTTTAAACCCTTTGAATATTTATCATTTATTTGATCAAACTTTTAAATTGACTTAAATGACGTAGATACAAATTATATGAATTACCAAATATTGAATAATTCAGTATATATTCGATAAATTTATTGAATAAAATCAAATTTAATGAATAATCAATTTTTCACGACTTCTATTAATTACGAAACTTTTAATCAAATGTTTTTAAAGCGATTAAAGATATATCAATGATTGATCAAGTTCAAAAAATAATAAGTTTCACGTCGTTTCGATTCCTCGTGAGTCTCGAAACTATGATAAATATCTCAATCTTTCAGCGCTTTTCCTAAATTACTCAAAAACTTTTGTAAAATACTTTCAAATATAACAAAACTAATTAGAAATATAAGTATTTAACAAATACTTTGATTGAGTTTAAAATCTGATAAAAGTATTGCACAGATTATGATTAAAAACTATTGAATAGATACTGAGCACTGGTTTGGCAGAAGTTGTATTTCATGACTAGAATTCATTCGTATTTAAGATATAATGAGATAATTGAGAGGAAACTCAAAATTCATTTCTCAAGAAAAAAAAATATTCCATAATAGCGAGGAGCGGACAGGATAGGAGTGAATTCATTAATGAGATCTCAGATAAAGGAATAGGAGGTTTTCAAAAACCATTAACAAACATGAGTTCATCATAAGAATGATTTTTATCGTCTTAAGAGCTCTTAGTTTGGTATTTCCAAACTCAGAGTTATGCCAAAAATCTCATCAATTGAGAAAAATATTCAATTTATATAAGTCTTATAAATTATATACTGATCGTAGGGGTCGCACACACCTACTGATCTACTCTACAACTATTTGAAATAGTTTTCCTCGTTTACTAACTTGCGTTAAGTCTGGTTTCAATCAAAAAAAACTTATCAAATACTTTCTTAAATTCAATTCAAATGTAATTAATTTTTATCGAAAAAAAAATAATTATAAGTTATTCGACAAAACTTTTAATTTGTTTTGGTTTCAAATTAGTTGTGTTATCAGAATTACCTGAAGACAAGAGGCCGGGTGTTGAAGAGCATCACGCACTCCATCCCACTTTTCTATCGGTGATGTCTTATCAAATCTTAGGGCACCTATCGGTGGCTTCGCATACGGGATGCCGAGGAAAGTGTTAACAGTTATGTTATTGAAAGTGGATTTCTTTCCCCTAATCTGACCAGAATTCGTATCGACACTTATGTACTCAATGGGGTCTGACTTGACTTCTTGTTTGGCCCCCTGAGAGACCCCGGAGGGGGTTATTGATTCACTACCATTTGGGTCACAATCAGATTTGCGGAAACTATTGAACGCAAGGCTGACAATAATGAGGAGCACAACCAAAATACCTGCGATATAATAGTATTTACGCTTCGCTTGATTTTTAGTATTAAATGTAGTCATTGTCTGTTGTTTTCCAAACAGTAAATCACAAAAAGATCGATTAAATTACGGGAAAAACTATTGACAAACAGTTTTCTCAGTAGAAAAACAATCTCTTATTTTACTCTCATTTATGAGTCACTAAACAAAACAAAACTTTTATTTTCGGCGAAAAAACTTTTCAAAAATTGTTTCGAGAAATCAAACGAAAAGTTTTGAGACGTTTTGCAACTTTTCCTGCAATGGTTTGGTTTGAGCTCAAGTCTGAGAAGCACTTTCTCATTGACAAAACGTGATCCCAAGCCAGGAGTGCATTAGAAAGTGCATTATAAGCATTGCCCTGAGCACTCACATCTAGTATCTAACTCACTATTCGCTACATTTAGGAACTCCTATTCCGTACCAATTCAAGGCCATAATGCCGTTCTGTTGGGCCACTCGACAGACACCGTTCCCTTCGGATAATAAAATTTGTGAAACAATTTTATTAAAAACAATTTTTATTATTTTTTTAGAAGTTTTTTATTGTTTTAATGCAAAGTTTGTTCTCATATTATGAAGACTTTTAACTCGAAAGACGTGATTAACATAACAAACAAATTAAAGCTTTTTATGAGAAGACATTTAACCCGAGCTCACAATTAGATGATATTTTAATTGCTTTAAATTTAATAAATGCCTTTCATTTCAGAGTTATGTCAATTTAAAAAGTTCTTCAACTTTTCTGATCAAACTTCTTGTCATAAGAGGAAAGTCTAATCATATTTGATGTCATGTTTAAGATGTGAATCTTGTTTTAGATTAAGTTTTTCTTAAGAAAAATCAAATGAAATCTTATTAAAAGAGTTTTTACTTAAAAAAACGTTTTCTTAATTTCAAAGAAATTTCTTAACCGAAAGGTATTCCAAGTATTCCTTGTTTTCATATCAAAGGAAGGTATGAAAAGTTGAAAGTTCTTATTATGAGAGCCTTTAGGGCTATGTTTTATCAAAAGTTTTAATACCAAGCTTAATATTCTATTAAGAAATGCAGAATTTCTTCTTTTGATTCATTTGAAACACTTGTCCATTGATTTGAACCTTTTTAATGACAGCTTTAGTTAAGTACTAATCATTCAACAAAAGAAACCCAACTTTTATATAATATTTGTATTGAAAGACATTTTCAAAAATAGAAAATCAGTTCCTAATCTATAAAACAAAGAAACGATTTAATGGTAATTACTTTTCATTAAACAATTTGATTATAATTCATATCAATCATATATTTCATGCATTTATTGCTTTTGTTTGGAAATTATTGTTTTAAATATGTATTTATACTTTCCTTTTACGGAAATCGTTTCCCATGTGTTATATTTTTTTTGCTTGTTAACTAATTGAACAGTAGTTCAGAAGTATTGTCAAGGTGGATTGAAGGTGAATCAGGGCACTTTCATGCTCATCAAATACTGAGAAGATAAGTCGATATAAAAGTAGTTTAATAAATTGATTCAGGTCTTCAACGTGAAGATGAGCTTGATCATATCTGTCAACTTATTTGATAACTTGGAATTTAGTTCGCATTTTATGCTAAATTGTATAAAGAGTTTTCAATATTTGAAATCATTTTTCAAAATTGAATTAAATGAAAGTCAAGATAACAAGAAGTGGGAGAAACTGTAAATTCAATTTTAATACGACTTTACCTCAAATTTATTAAAATTTTTGTCATATATTCGCACCTTTTTATCAGTAAACCAGGAAATGAGTGGAAAATACTTTTGATTTTTAGTTTCAAAATTCAATCATTAATTTCAATAATGAGAACATCTGAGACGAGAAACTAATTTATTCATAAAAAAAAATTTAAATTTAAAAACAAAGCGAAAAAATGTTTGAAAACATATTTTGGATAAAATTAGTGCAAAACTAATGACGAATTAGAAATTCATGAATTTTAATCAAAAACGACAATAAAAATTAACATATAATAGATTTATAGGACTATAAACTCATTTTAATGCCGAATCTCTTCAGAAACCTTTGTATTCATTAAACGTTTTTGGGTATTACTCTCGAAACCAATTCATTTGAGAAACTGTCGATTTGTATTCAAATTGTGGAAAAGGCATCAGAATTGAGAAGATTTCCATAAATTATTTCAAATCAAATCCAGAGTCCAACCAATAAATCAATTATTTGTAGATTTTGTTCGCTATAATGTGTATCCCATAAAAGTTAACCCGTTGCTAATGGTCCTTGTACAGATTTTAGGCTAGGACTTTGGCAACCGATATCGATTTTAAGCAAGGTCTTTCCTCATTCCCTTATCGATTAATATTCAATGTTTTCTTTATCTAATACTGATTTCACTCTTATCTGAGTTTCGTTTTTAGATTTAAATCAAATTTTTTAAAAATGACAACAAAAAAGTTTAAACGTATCGCCCTTTAAATTAAACTAGCTTGTTCTCATAACCGAATTTCAATTGATTCGGTCGCAGTTTATTCAAATCAATTGAAACATTTAAATGATGTGAAAAACAAATTCATAGGACAAGAGTTTCATTGAATTAAATTGTTTTGAAATGATTTATAATTGAGTCCTCCATTCAGTGGTTTTAATTCAAAAGACAATTGTCTATAAAAATATTAATTTATTAACCGTTTGTTGTGATTAAAATTAATTAGTTTTGAATGATATCCACATAAAATCAGATCAATTCCTCATTTGTTTTCAAAACAAATTACAAAACTATTCGCTCAGGAATTCGATTCGTGTTTCAGAAGTGAACCAAATATCTGATGCTTACTATAAAATCCAATTTATAGTTAAATGTGTTATTTAATTGACTACCGATTAACTGATTAATTATTAATCATTAATATATAAAACTAATGATTTATTTGAATTAAATATTTTAAAAGAATCAAAAATAAAAATAAATATATCAAACGGAAGTCATTACCAAAGTCTTGCCAAAGAGTTGACTCAATTATCCATAAATTTTATCCCATTTTATTGATTGTCTGATTAGTAATCGAAAAATTAAAATTGTATTAAATATTTGACTCTCAATCAAATCCTAAACATTGAGATCCTTTGGATCGGAGCTGAGAGGATAGCCTTTCGAAAAAGATTTATTGATCTCATGATCCCAACCATACTTCAAATCAAAATCAACTTTTGATGGATTAGATAATAATTATGTTTCTTATCTCTGAAATAATTCTCCATTTATTCCAAGCATTCGATAAATGGATCAAAAATTTTTGTCCATAAAAAATATTTATTGAAAAATATTTCCAATTCTTGACTATTCTTGTGATTGATTGTAATAAATGAAATATTATTTAAACAGATTTTTATATTAAATTGGTTTATATTATTGGGTTATCAGTTCAGCCCAATAATCAATATTCTGTTCGATTGTATAAAACCGAAAAAAATAATCAAAACTTTTTGAGTTGTTTTGGATTTCTGGCACTACTTATCATAAATCGGATGTATTCTTGTTTTTTATTATGAATTAATCAGCGAATTAATGGCTTAATGAGCGAATGAGCTAGATTGTCTTTTTAATAACGAATAATATTCCAATTTTGATCATAACATGCATTTGAATCCAAAACTCAAATAAAATATTCATTTTTAAAAATTGGAAATAAGTTTAATTAACTGAAGTTAAATACGAATAGCAATAAAAAATAAAATGAGTCAACTTTTTGTTCAAACATTTATTCTTATACAAGGGTTGGGCCACTGGTCGTACCTTTTCTCCGAATAAACATTTATCAGATATTAGCGAAAAATTAAACAATAAAAAGATTTTCCAAACATTTATTCAGTAATCGGACAGAGACTGGAATTTCAAAAGGATTGCCAAATGACACCCAAAATGGTCAGGGTCGTATGACATTAGACTCGCAAATAACAGGCATTGTTCGCCAGAATTCAAATTAATTAAACATCTCTACAAATAATGATTTAATGCTGGTATTAGTCATAACTCATACTCTTTTTTGTGAATAAAATTTATTTTATTTTTAAGTTTTTTAGGTTTCACTTCAAGTCTTGAAATCCCAGGAATTTTATATTTCAGCAAAAAATATAATATAAATGACTCGAAATTATTTATTAGAAATCTAGATCACAAGACTCTCTCTCTCTCTCTCTCTCTCTCTCTCTCTCTCTCTCTCTCTCTCTCTCTCTCTCTCTCGCATTCAAAAATTAAAACCAAAATAAAGTCAAGTTTTTCAATATTTCAAAAGTTAAGACAAATTTCGATTTCAAAAATCAGAGTTCAATTGAATATAAGAGTGAAAAGCGAACGATAACCATGCTCATTTTGCATTTATTTCAATTAAAATACTTCTTTTTGAACTTTAATTAAATTCTTTGCTTTTATTTGAAATAAGTCCTGTTTTTGAGGTTTATGTGAACTTTCGATCAGACAATAAATCCCAACAATTTTGAGACCGTTTTCCACTAAAAACTTGAATTAAAAGGCAATCCTTGAGACGAGAACTCAAACGCAGTCTTCAATAAAATGAAGTAAACTGTGAAAAAAATGTCACATTCTGTCCAAACCAATCAAAACATGTGTTTTTATAAGCATAAAATGTCACATGTATGACCATGATCAAATTTATGAGAACAACATATAAATAATTAATTGAATTATTAACTCAAACCCAAAACTGAATATCAAATCGTGGATTACGTGAACACTAAAAATACTCAATACTTTTGCCAAACATTTTCCTAATTAATAATTCAGTTTTCAATGGAAAAAAATCAATGAATTTCTTTGACTCTAATCAAATGGAAAACTCATTTCTCAAGATTTTGATGTTTCTTAAGGTCTCAAATAATTGCTATAATTTTTAGTTAATTATAAATTTTTTTTCCATGTTTTGTGGAAATCCTCTTAAAGTATCCAAAGCATGAATAATGTGTTAAAACTTGTATTAACAACAATCGGATCCAGTGATGGATAATTTTCAATGTTATCTAATCTTAGAACAATTCTCATCCAATTATCATTAAAAACAGAATTTGTTTCGAAGGAAAACCAAAAAATAATTGAAAAATTATTAATCCATTCATTGGTTATTAGTCGCTATTATTAACATAAAAATTCACTTCAATTAACCTTAATTTCAATGTTTTTCCATTAAATAAATGATTAATAAATTAATTTGAAGATAAAGCGAAGAATCAATATTTTAATAACAAAATAAATTATTCAAATTTATAGTTAATTAACATTAGATTCAGGATATAATCCATTATTTTGGCCGAAAAGGGAGTTCTACTATAGTTTAAGGAAAACACTTCAAACAACAAACTTATTATACAATTTTGAACATTAATTTTGAGTGATTTCAACCGTATTTTCTTATCTAAAAAAATCAAAAATAGATTAAATGGCACTTAATATGAGGGAAACTCTTGACTACATTTCAAATAAAATAAAATAAAATACTAAATATTTTTGTAAATATTGAGTGAAAAATGAGAAACAATTTCCTATTGGGAAAGAAAATCGATAGACTTTTTTAGTAAATAATCTCAAGATATCTATCAATAAATTGTTTGACACGATTTACATACGATTCCATCGAATCATCTCTTATTATATAGTCGTTTATGGTTTGGAAGTGAATAAAGTTTGCAAAATAGGGTTGAATTATATCACAACACTTGCGGTAATGGTATATAAGAATCTGATTGGACTTTGAGTATAAAATTGGATGAGATTTCTGTTGTCTATTAAATGGATATAACTTCCAAACGTTATGAATACCCATCTGAGAGATGAGCTTTGGTCTCATAATTATCACTTTGGACCGGATCTCGTGCGGCCACACAGTCTTCTGGCGGTTAAAGTTAGATATGAGGAGAGACTCAGACCTTTTGCTCGTATTATAGTTAAACTCATTACAGAAAAGGACTGTCGGAACGACTAGTGCTGACGACTGACTCATTTCTTTTGACAATAAAAAGTCTTTAATTGATCGGTAATTATAAGTCATTAAGAATTCATCGAAATCGACGTGAATTTGAATCCCATCGACAAAGCGATAGAGACAATCGTGTATTGCAGTCAACTGTCCGTTTGCGTGGATTATTGGTCGCGACTCTTCATTGTTGGGTATATAAAATGGCAGAACGTCTACGAACTCGAGTGAAGACAATAAATCAAACAACTGTTTGGTCCGATTAGACGTATGTCTGTCGGGTATAGAGTTATAGAAAACAAATCTATTGATTCCATTCAAACGATAATATGCTATAAATTCTAATAAATTAATTGCAGATATATTTCCATAAAGAGGTCGAACGCATACAACAAGTTGTTGTTGAGGTGGGGCTGCAAAGGGGCGGTCAATACCACCAGTGCTTTCATTCAGATCTAAATCATAATAACTGTTATTATTGTTATTTGTTTTCATATGATTTGAATTTCTTGCGATAAACACAAACTGGGATTCAATTGATTGGTTGTTCGCATAGTTTTTGTTCAATTGTTTTGTCTTTTGGATGAGTTTTACTCTATTTATAGTCAAGTTTTGATCGAAAAGTTTAGGTCTTTTGCAGAAGACTTTGATCGCAGAGTAGTAGTAGTCATGGCTTTCGGGCAGATATTCAATCGACGCCAAAGTCTTTATAGCTATTCCTTCATTGAAACCACAAAAGTATTGATAGTCTTCTACTTTATAGGTATTGTTGTAATTGTAATAATTGTAATCATCACTAATTTGTTCCCAATTCTTGGCCAAACCAATCAAAACAATGGTATCTCTATTGTTGGCCTCAAATGCAGAATAAATGTAAATATTGTCCGAAATGTTGACAAAACTGGTCTCCGATTCATTAGTTATGTATTTATTATTATTTTTAATAACATTTTTAATAATCTTGAAATTGATTTCATCGTAAGAACTGTTGAATTGTTGGCAAATACTCTTCAAAATTGTCTTATTTTTGTAATTGAAGTCCAAAATAATTGAATTTAAGACAATTATTGAAATCAAAACAAACAAAAGTAAAAACAATAACAAAATTTTATTGACAACGAAAAGCATAGCATTAATGAAAATAAATATTTATCAAACATTTGTGTTAAACACAATTTATATTTAACACAAATTTCTTGTTTTTCATTCAAAAATCGCAAATTAAAACAATTTTTGAATATTTTTTGTTATTATTTGGAAAACATTTGTAAACAAAAGTGATATTTGATTGAACTCTTCCCTTGAGTCATGAGAACCGGTATTCAATGGGAGAGGTGTCTGAGCGCCACCTCTGAGCACAGGTTCTGTTTATAGCACTGACTGACTGATTAATGAACGCGCCTTAAGTTTAGTCTAAAGTTCATTAGAGTTCAAACACTCCGTCCTATCGGTTGGCGCTCCGGTAGTCAGTCAGTGGCCGGCGATGGCTGCTGTCGACCAACTTGTATGACATGCTGTTTGGCCCTCACACTGACAACCCTGAGTCAACCCGTTGGCCGACAGTAGCCCCAGTGCTTAGGGTTAGGTCTCTCCTCAACTGTACTGATGACTCGCATTTAGTTCTCTGACTCTTCGACCAGTTGTGGGTTAGTTCGGGTCAATGAGATGATGGCCCCACAGAACGTGTTTTAAGCTCAACATATATATAACACTTGACTCCCAAAGTCTATTCAAGAGTAGATCCAATCGATTCCAACTGAAAACCGGTCAGACCTGTGAACTGTATCCCAAACTTTGTCTCATTCTGTGCTTCAGACTCACTGTTCCTAAAGATAACTGATCTTACATTCCATCCATTGATTCACTTAACTGTCAGAAGATTTACAGTTATTTTGAGTTAACTTTCTTTTTGACGATATCTGACGAACTGAGTCCACACCAGAAGAGCAACAAAAAACTCTGTCTTTAATTTTAGAGAAGAGTGTCTTCCGGGGAAAAAATGTCAAAATTATTGCTCAGTTTTGTTTGTTTTCTTCACTTTTTGTTTGTCTTTAATTTTGTTTCTGCTTTTGTTGTCTCCAATGATTCCACCGAAAGTCTTGACTCAAATCCATTGATAACTGATTCCGATTCCAACCAATTGAGTGATGACTCAAAGAAGAGGAGAAAGCGTTCGGCACTTCTCTCTTCCGGTTCGACACAACTCGAAGGCTCTATCGATCCGATGAAAGTCTACAGAGATTTATACAAAAGGTATGACACCAGTGATGACGAAGAGAACAAACAACAGAGAGGGGAGTGCAGGAAACGACGCCTCCGTATGTGTCAATCGCACACACCATACAATTCGACGGTATTTCCAAATATTATCGGCGATAAGTCTGAGGCAGACGTCAACCAATCGATTCCGTTCTTCAATCTGTTGGCGAAGTCGGGCTGTAATAAGAGATTGAGACAATTGTTGTGCACTTTCCTGGAGCCTCCCTGTCATAATGGAAGAGCTATACCACCTTGCAAAAAGTTTTGTAGAGTGGCGCTCGAGGTATAACTCAAATGAGCAAGATTCAATTGATTCACTATCACTCAAATCTATTGCCCTTATTAGGGATGCGCTGAATATATTCCGGCAACTCTTGAACTCTCGTCAGTGTTTGACTGCAGACAATACCCGGACTCAACAGACCCTACAGTATGTGTGAACTTAGCTCTGGGCAATTCCTGTGCAAACGATGAGTTCCACTGTCCAGACCTGACCTGCATTTCCAAGCGATGGGTAATAACTGTTTGATTTGACAATTGATTATAAAATGAAAGAATGAGTTCATTAAGTGATTCATTGATTTATAATAACTTTTTGTTTGTTTTTATCCCATAAAAAGGTTTGCGATGGCGTCAGGTATTCACATGAATGTCATCTTTCAATCAATTTATGGTAAAATAATTTGTTTTTTATGACTCAAAGGGACTGTATTTTCGCAGCCGATGAGGCAAACTGTAATAATGGACAGCCGTCTGAGGGTATGCTTCAAATCGTGTTTTTGCTCTCATATTAATTGTTTATCTAATGTTTTATCAATTAATTTATGCTTTGATCAGAATTTTTGATAACTTTTTTAAATGATTTAATCTATTTATAGTCTGTTCGAGTGAAGAGTTTGAATGTGACCGCAAGTGTGTACCCCTGACCTGGAAATGTAGGCATTATTTCCTTAATTTATGATTTATTTAATTATTTTTTTTCTGAACTATTTTCAGGTGACGGCGACCGCGACTGTCAGGACAACAGCGATGAGACAAACTGTACTATACGTCCTCAATGCGGTCCCGACCGGTTCAAGTGTGCCGATGGCCACGGCTGTATACCTCGCCGATGGGTCAGCATTTGTCCTCATCCATAAACATTTGAATCTCATTAAAACGCTTCTATTGTTTGCAGGTTTGCGATGGAAAGGAGGAGTGTAGGGACGGATCGTATGTCTATTAAATATATGATTCAATCAAATATTTATTGTTTTAATAAATTATTTATTTTATTGTTTAAGAGATGAAGTCGGCTGTACTCACAAAGGTTTGACTCATTTCCAGTCAATCATTTACTGACTCATTGATTACCTAATGTTTTATTTATACTAATAGAATGTTCCCGGGGTGATTTCAAATGTGATAACGGGGTAATTTACTCTGTCATTAACCAATTGATACGAAAATGTTTCATTAATTACTTCCTTTTTTGATAGATATGTATTCCTAACATATGGCGGTGTGACGGCGCCTATGACTGTAAAGACCAGTCGTATGTCTTCTTTGGATTTTTTATTACTTTTTAGTTTAATTCGATTCAATGCTTATCAGAGATGAGAGAAACTGTGGAAACAATAACTCAAATCAATTGAGACATATATCCGGTTATCCGAGTGGGGGGTCCAGTAATAGCCCGTCTGATAATCACCAGTCGGGCCAACACCAGGTGCCGATACCGCACTCAAGTCATTCAGTCAACGCTGGAGTCAACCCTTACACACAGGCGGAGAACAGTTATCGATGGACTGCCAGTTAAGCCACAAATCAAATCATTAGAGAAAAAATATTGTCAGTCAGTCACACATTAATTGAAATATCTATTAATCGGTTGTTCCCTAAGCTTAGGCTAAGAGACCTTTTTTTTGAACAAAACATATGAGAACTAACTCTGAATTTTATGCCAAACACCGATTGGTATTGACTTTCAACTAATTTTTCATGAGATCACGAATATCGAGCGCTCACCTCATTATTTAATTGACTTTAATTTGTATTCTTTTGTTTTTTTTAACACAAAAATTGGTGTTTTTCGCAGCGATTCTCGTCTAAGAGATTAAGATATGAATGACAATGAATTAGTGCCTCAATTATACCGTTTATATAATGGGTTTTATTAATACAATAATTAATTTTATTTCAAATAAAGTGTTATTTTCGGATTCAATAAGTTATTCAATAACTGAACGATGAGCTCATGGCTCGCAAACCAACAAAAATTGTTTGATAATCGAATTCAAGGTAAAACCAATCACAGAATCAGACAAATGCAAGACTCAATATCTCCTAAAACTCTTCCTAATCTATACAAAGCCATAATGTTTGGGTGTTTTTCATCAATTGTTTCCTAAAATTCTACTTTTAATTAAATTTTTATTTGAAAATTGATTCAAAAGATAGACACAACTGTTGATAGTTTTGGCAAAACATATGAATTGGAAAAACAAGTCTTGAATCTTGAGTTGAGAGTAAACTTAATTAATTGAATATTTCATTAACTCTTATATAATAAATATCTTATCGAATAAATATTGCAATCCTTGAGAACAGATAATTAATTGAAAGAATCCATCAAATAATTTGATAAATAGCAGGTTTGGAATTGCAGTTACCCAGGTAATAATATATGTAATAACATAACTATTGATTGAAACTTTTATTTATTTGTTTCGAGTAATTATTTATTCATTAAATACTTTATTACAAAAATTAATTTTCTGTAGTTTTCAGTCAAGCGATGAATAATTAATTGAGAGATGATTTGAATTTTTATTTTATTGCAACTGAACTCAAATTTGAGACAAATATATGTTATTTCTTGAAAAGCAATGGTTTGTTCCAGTGATCAAACTTAATGAGATTGATGTCAAAGAAATTGGGTGACTGTCGGCACACGACGTTACGTCTCCAGTCGCAAACAGTCAGCTCCTGATTAAAGCGGAGTCTTTGTGGGCACTCGAAAGTCACTTTTCGACCATCAGGTGTGCAAATGTGAAATGTCTGACAAATTTTAATCGAAAGAAAAAACAAAAACAATTCAATTAATCTAAATTGCATTAATTCCATGGTCATTTAGATAGTTATTAACGCTTTTCTTTCAAACTTTTCCGATAATTTCAATTTCAAATTGTAATCACTTTTTCCAAAAACTTATTTTAATTTTCAGACTATTTTTCACCGAATTCTTCCTCAAAAATAAATATAAAATATTTCTCTTTAAATGTTATTGAATTGAAATTTGAATTAAAATTTGAATAAATCAATGAATTCATTGAATTTGGACTCACTCTGCAATTGGTCTCAATGTCTGCAAAATATCCGAAATAACTCATTTGTTCGCATCTGAAGGATGTGTTTGCCGTTTGATTGATGTTCGACAGATTGAAATCATTGGAAATGTTTCTCCACTTTGAAATATCTTCCCGAACAATGTCCTGGAAATTCTGAAAATCCCCCAAATCCCTGCTGAAATTGTATATGTATCTTGGTTCTTCTTTGAAAACCTGCCATTTCGTTGGCTTTTTAGTAACGTTTCTATAAATGATGGGTCTTTTTCTTGTGATGTTTCGTCGAGGTATATACCCGGTTAAGAATCTATTGGAATAGTTGCGGGATATGTGAATATTTGGCGGCAAATAACGATAGCCTCTAAACTCTGTTATGTTTTGCGGATAAATATTTCTATTATTATTATAATTGTTGTTATTATTGTTGATGTGATTGAAGTCAATATTATAGAACTTTCTATTGTATGGACTGATAGTTGTCTCATAGGGAGGGCTCGTTATGTGGTGAGTAATGTTGTTCTCATATCCATAGCCTCTGTTTCGGTACTCAACTGGAGATCGTCTTAAGCCGAAAGCAAATCGTCTTTTTTGGGGTTTTGGCAGTGGTTGGGGTGTTGTGGTCGGGTGTGTATCGTTAGGACCCGGCCATATGTCTGGGTTGTATAGTGTGACCGGCAATACAGTTGGCTTCTGTCACATCAGTTCAAGTCATATAACAATTGAATTATTGTTTAGAAAAATCAGTGATTCGTAAATAATATGAATCTTATTATTAAATAAATGACTTTTAGATACGATTCTTAGAAAAGAGTCATTATTTTCCTCATTTGTTGACTAAATTATTGTTTAACGAAATAACTCTAATTTAAAAATTATCGACAATTCAATGGTTTTCCACGAATTCATTCAAAACTTTTTTTTTTATCAATTAATCAATTTATGAATCATTGGAAATGGGTTTTCCAGTATTGTGTGATCACTCAACTGAATAAGCATGGTGAAATATTGGTAAAACATGTAATAAACTAAATCCTCTAAAGTTTTATTATATATATTTATTATTACAATATTTTAACATAAAATTTTCCGCTTGTTTTATATCATTTTCTAGAAAAATTATCCTAGCTGAATCATATTTTGCATTAATTATACATGATTATTTCAAAATATCTTGTTTAAAAATGGTATAACCCTTTTTCTTAACGCATTAAAAAATAAATCATTTTAATAAAAATTGAACTTGTTATTGCAAACATTAGCTATATGACTAAAAATATTGCAAGCATCAATGTTTGATAATGTTTTACAGCTTAATTAATTAATTACACAAATATTTTGAGTTATCTTCTAATCCTAAAAAATTTACGGATTATCCAAAAAAAATATAATCAAATGTTCGTTAATTGAATAAATGAGCAATTAACTTTTATTATTGAGTAATTAAAAGTGACTTCACTTCATTAGATTGTTAGCAAAATAATAAATTAAGCATGGTAAAGCATGATAAAAGGCTATAAAATACTTACATTGGTTGCAATATTTACTTTAAAATACTTATTAAAGTCAAAGTGAACTTCATTTTCATTGGCATTAATGACATATAAGACTATGAATAGAAAAAAGTCATTAGAAAACAATATCCAGAAA
Source organism: Tectocepheus velatus (assembly GCA_034700625.1). NCBI lineage: Eukaryota > Metazoa > Arthropoda > Arachnida > Sarcoptiformes > Tectocepheidae > Tectocepheus > Tectocepheus velatus. The sequence continues at coordinate 19,626 of JAQIXV010000017.1, read as the reverse complement.
AGTATTAATAAAAAACAAATCTATAATTATATGACATTTAATACCATTTAAAGCGAACAAAACGTTTTGCAAAAGTTTTAAAATCATTACAAAATAAATTCATTTAACAATTGACTCAAAGGAAAAGAAAAACTTGATTTCAATTAAACACTTAGTTCTCATTCATTTGGGCTCAGAATCAAAAATGATTTGATGGTATAAATCATTTAAGTTGTGAGAAAAAAAAGTTTGCGATGTTTTTCACTTAATGTGACATCAATTCAATGACATAACAGTCAGACGAGTAGTGAAAGCGATTTTTGCCGTTAAAAGCAAACACTTCATAGATTTGAATCAACAAATGTCTTACAGACTGAATAATAATAAGAGAATCACATCATTAATAAATATGATAATAGCCATCAGTATTGTCATTGTGTTTAATAGTAATCAAATTTTATTATCGCTTTTATGTTTCCCTTCATTTCCTTGTATTTCATTTTTATGTCAAATCAGAGTTTAGTCTTTAATTCTGATTCCTTAAGTCTTTATGAAGGATAGGCATACGATTCTGTGCGATAGAGGGGTGGCATAGGATTAAGAGGTGGTGTTTTCCAAATCGATTAAAATTCAGTGAAGATTCTTATTATCAGATTAATCATAAAAACAATTTCATCCAAACGAAAAAATTACATTGTAGATAAGGCCAAGGTCTTTTACTATCCCCACTGACCACCCCTTTCTATATATATAGTGTGTTTCACCAATTCTTTGTTATTACATCATTATTACATCCGAAGTCAAGCATTCAATTGATAATTTTAAAAATAAAATTTACGCAAAAAATTTATTACATTTAATATTTGTTTTATTGGAATTCGTGAGGAATTTATTTTTATAATCAAACATAAAATTATTGTTTCGATGGAAAATGTTTTGAGACAATAAAAGTTTGAGAGCTTAATATTAAATGATTTTTATACAATTGAATAAATTTTTTTTATTGACTTATCATTGAAACGTAATCTAAACTAAAAATAGCCAAAGATTTCATCCATTGATGACAATTAGTTTTCCCGGCTTTAGTCGCGTCCCCCGTCTGTAGATCACAATCGGCGGTGAATTTACATTAGATATTAAAATGACTTTATCGGCGGCTCTTCTGGAGTCGACCAGAATTTCCTGATTAATCCAAATTTGGGATAAAATGATGAAAACTGCAAAAATGAACTGAATTTTAATCGAAGTCATCTTCACATTAACTTTCACTCAGATAAAAATTTCATTGATTTTAAACATTGATTTGTTACACAATTTATTGGGAAATAATATTGAATTGTCTCTAATCTTACGAAGAGATCAGATATAAGAGATATGAGAAAATGAATTTTATGAATAGTTTCCACTCATTTTTAAATCTAATTTCAAATATTTTAGTCTCAAAATTGAGTTAATATTTTTCGAGAAAGTCTTTGATTGTGTTTACGCTTTGACTGTCATTTCGGTCAAACAATTGTACGACAAATTATGAATCGGTTTTTGAGTGAAAATGAGTGAAATGAGATGTTGTCCTAAAGTTTGGTGATATGCACCACTATTTTGATGCTATATTAAGCTTAAATAATAATGAATTTATTTATTTTTGAAACTTTTCTCTCAAAACCTAAACAGTAAATCATTATTCATTGAAACCTTTCATTCATATTCATTGACTCCGAAACTATTCAATCAATTTATTCTTTGGTTTTCATATTTCAGAGGTTTTTGATTGAATTATTCATTTTTAACGACTTTTGAGAAGCAATTGAGTGAATCCTTTTGTTTTTTCGCAACCAATTTATGTGAAATATTGCCATAATTTTGAATATAATCCAAAAAAAGGATTTATGTCTTAGACTTCTGCTATTAGTTCGAGTCATTGGATCAGACACTCAATTAAACTTTTAAAAGTAGTAATAAGTGGAGGAAATTGACAATATTTGACAGCATAACATGTGGTATCACAGTCTAAATCTAAAATTAGTAAAATCGAAAATAGTCTTTAAAAATAACTTGATAGATTTTCTAGAATTTAAAAACAATTTCTAGTCGTGAAGTCACGTAATGAACTGTTATATAATACTATAAATATTGCTAGATTATTGCTTTTAATGATTTAGGAAAATTACAAAACGATGTTATCAATATTTAGTACTGAACATGTACATATCAAGTTTGAGATATAGATGAGATGATTGGTTTATTATAATATCTCTCCTGTTTGACCCCTTCAGACCTTTCCGATGGTAATCAGTTTGAAATTCAATCAATTTTTTTTAAAACTCAGCAAATATTTACTCTTCGATCACATATTTAATGAATAAATTTACATAAAACTTATGTCATATTTCATAACAACATCAAAACGTCTGGAAATTTCAAAATTGAGTCACGAATTAATGAAATTGATTTCTCGATCACTACTTGTAATTAGTTTTGAAAAAGAAATAGAAAAACATTTTCAATATTATTCAAAATTCTTGGTACTATAGGAGCTAATGCTGTGATTTTTGTGCTCATAATGATTCTAAATAATTATTTTCATAATTGAGGCAAGATAAATCATCGAAAGTAAAAATTAAAATATTTTTATTGCAAAACAAACCGTTTGTATGACTCTATTCATTATATAATGAATTTTTAGAAAAATTTATATCATTTTCGCCCAAAATATCAAATTTTATGCAAATAATAGTAAACAGACACTAAATGACAGAATATAATGTCATATGAATTCATATCTAAGACTTTTTGTAATGTGTTTTGATTTACACATTACCTGAGAGCACAGCATACGATACGCATCCGTTACTTTCCAGGTCATGGCTAAGGACATTCACATTTGAATTTTCGTTCATAATTGTTATCTATCATATTTTTATTTTGATTTTTCACATTTAAGTCTTGAAATTGTTGTCGTTTTTGTATTTTCCTAACGCCTGATATCGCATATGAATAGACTCTCATTTTTGTTTATCATTTCAATGCATTAAATAGACTGTAATTAAAGTCAATTTTATTGTCAATTCATTTGAATTCTGACTTATATATCAACGTTTATTGCACTGAATTGTAATCAATTTTGAATTTTGAATATATTTTAATAAATAAATAGCAATTGATTTGATTAAAGTGACGAATACAATGAGATAAGTGTCAAATAACTTATCTTGATTCTGAAGAATTAGCAAGTTTTTACTCTTTATCCAATTATCCATCGATTGTAAAGTTTTGAAAAAATGTCTTTACGGAAGCTCAACATTGAATCAAAAAAAAGTGTTATTGAATTTATTTAAATTAAATTCAGAGATAATTAACAAGATATAAACCTGATATAAAAAGATGATTCAATCTTTGATTGCTTTGAAGACTTCAAATCCTGAATTTATTGCCAATCAATAAAACTTTTTTGTTTTCCATTTAATGATAAATGTATTGCTTTTATATCAAACTTTTTATAACTAAATTATAGCATATTTTCAAGGTTTAGGTATTGGCAGAAAAATTCTTCCAAGTATTTGATATTTGAGTTCACTTTCAAGTATTTTAATTTACATAATATTAATGATTAATGGAATCAACAAAAGCTTCCGAATAATTGGTTAATATTCTCTAAATTTATTGTTTTTTTCAGTTTTGAGATTAATTAACCCTTTAATCAAATCAGGAGACTATGTGTGAAATCTATTGTGATATCGATTATTATGTAAAAGAAATGGATATTTAGGTAAATATATTCCTGGGATAAGAGAAAATCAAAAGTATAGTATTGTTTGGATATGAATGGTATGGCCTCTAAGTTGTCAATGAAAAGTCGTGTCTGAAAATTATTGTTCAGATAATGTTTTAAATGTTATAATCATATGTTTGTTAGTATCAGAGGTTTTGCTGCAAAACTAAAACATAAGTTCACATCAAACGGAAAAACACTTTCAAATACTGAATAGTCTTGAGATTAAAATCTAGTATTCATTGTGCGATGTCTTCAATAAATCTATTGAATAATTGTAACTTCAATTTGAGTGATGTTTTCAATTCTCAAGTCATAATTAAATACAATAAAAATGATTTCTAAAACTTTCCCAAAAAGTCATTTAATAAATAATTCATAAAAATTTAGACAAACTTTTTGAAAGTGAATTTGAGTTTCCCTTTTGTCTTCAAAGTCAATAAATCGCTAAAAAGTCTGTGAATTATCTAATTTTTGATTATCATTTGTCTGACTAAACGCCTACACATCCACTAAAAATGTTTTTTCCTAATCAAAGAGGACTTCACTTATAAAAAAAAACTTTTTAAAAACTTTTAATGAGAGTCTAATAGCATATCAATAAAATCTAAGACCGTTTTGTTATGTAAAGCAATACTTATTTTATTAAATAAATACATTTTGAGAACAGTCTGTAAAGTCCTTAGAAGAGTCAGGTTTTTGTTGTTATAATGACGGCACTGAACATCAAGGACAGTGTGTCTCACAAATGTGAAGATTATCTGTTTTCCAGTATAAAAATGATAACCAATTAGAATTGTTAATCTTCTTGACGGCACCGGAGCTAATATTCTGTGCGAGAATTCTCTTATAAAACTATTTAATGATTGTATAATTAAATAAGAGTTTTGTTTATATACAGACTGACTGTCAGTTGACTTATCTTTTAAAATAATTTTGATTCTGATAGCGATTTATCGAATGATAAAAACAATTATTTTAATGTCTTTTCGTATTTAACTCAGAGATAAGACAATCATTTAATTTTTTGACTGTTATTCCCATCAATTGTTTTAAAATTCTGATGAAATACCAAAACTATTGATAGACCTAAACAACAAGCAATCAATAGCTAAACACTGCCTCAAAAAAGTTTGAAGTTTTAATCTGTTTATTGAAAAGAATTATTGTCTGAAATGATTTGCACAACGAAATGGTTTTGGCTATCAATCGGAAAGATATCTCTTTTGTCTTTATGTCTTTTGATACGCTTAGAAGAGGCCTCAGCTCAACATCACTCCAGTGACAGCTCAATAACTTCAACAAAAGAAGGTATTTGATTGAAAAATATATGATTTATAGTTTTATAAATATGTATATCCTTTTGAAACGATGTTTGAATTAATTTTTAATTCGATGTCAAACGGGTTGCACTCACTTCCAAAGGTATGGATTACTGGATATTCTTCACTTAATCCATAAGTCATTGTCAATGAAAGTGAGAGTTTAATTTAACTGACATTATCTGACAACTCAAACGTTATTTTTAAATCAATCTTATCTTTAATTCTTAACTTTCATAATATTTAAATATTAATCTTCTATTGTATTGTTTTGATGAGAATTATATTGTGTTTGACGTAAAGTCAACTCTAATCTTGAAAAAAAGGATAGCGTTTCAGGAATTCGTTATTTTTAGAGTTGTAGTGAAGTGATGGTTGAGTCCCGTATCACACCTGTCCTTAATAAAGACTCCTTATATTTTCATTTAATATCATAAATTCAAATCTCGTTTTTTTCTTGAATTGATTCCAAAGCTAATGTCATTCAGACAATAGAATTATGATTGAAGATGTTTCTTGAACAAGATCAATTTGTTTTTTAAAACTTGTATTTAAAAAGCTGTTAAAAGGGTGTTTAGTATATAAGTAATAGTTTTAATTTTAATATTTTAAACTTGAGCTTTCATTTATAATTTAGCCATGATCATATTTTGTAAACATTTAGATTTTTACCTGAAATCAAATTATAATAACCCATTTAATGTGTGATTCCCTAAAAATTTCATACTTTGAGTATAATTTTCAGTAATTCTTAGAATAAATTTTTCCTCAAAACTCTGTCAGAAGTTTTTTAACTCATTTAACGACTAAACTATAAACAAGTTTTTGACGATAATATCAATTATATCGAGAAATTCCGAAAACATTTAGTGTTTTCATGCAATCGACAAAACATTTCCAAACATTTCGCGTATTTCTGTTTATATTACAAATCAATGAATTGAAAAAAACGAATCTATTTTTAAGACAAAGAAGTCTTACGTAACTAAAAATTTTTCAAATTTTTTTTATTTTGTTTTTTTGCAATTAAATTAACTTTCATTTCACAAGTCATTCAAAATATGAAAATATAATTTGAAATGAAATGAGTTTCTCAAAAGAAAATTAGTATTATTTTATGTATGAATGAATTATTAGCAAGGAGTGTCGTATAATTACTTATATTGAACAAGATTTATTAGGGATGCATTCTGGTCATTATTCTAACAAGGCAATCTATTAGCCGATTACGTGACACTAAATGTTAATTTTTTTCAATTAACAGAAAAAGAGATACGAATTTCAAAATACGAAGAATCAGTTTATTCGTGAGAAAGTCAGTCAAATAGTGTTACAGTATTTTAATTAATAAAACGCTATTAAGAGGTCTGAAAGATGTGTTTTCAAGCAAAAATAGTTTTGGTTATTCCTTTGGGTATTTTGTTTGAGAAAATACATTTGGATTTGAGTTTTCACGCAATTCAAGGCTTTATAGGCTTTTCAATGCAATTCTCGTATGAAAACTCATGTCAATGAAAACTAAACACTTTTATTGTCTTAAGATATGAAATACAAACCAAATGAAGTTTTTATTACTTTTTTTCGCTGTAAGATATGTATGTATTCATTTGATCCATCATTTTGTCTGAAAGTTTGCATTTGAAAGACTAGGAGTCTATCACTCATTTATTGGCATCAATGGAAAGGGATTAGATTTTTATCGTTTAGTTTCCATTAATTTATAGTTTGATTCAGAGTTTCTTTTTTCTGATTTATTGATTGTTTCTTAAGTAACGATATTTTGTTTTTTCATTTATTTCTTTGTTTTGTAAAAACATTTTCTTATCGTTTTATCAATGAATGAATGAGTGAACAGATTATTGAGAGATTCAACTGTCGGTTAGCACATCAATACCTGTCCTCACTTTTGATTCATTGGAAACCTGTTGACACTTATTTCAAAAATATTTTTTCATTTTATTTGTAAATATTAAAATACCTGGAAGTTTAGCAAAGTCTCAGTAATATATGAAATGTCTGAATATTTTAATTTTTGAATAATTTTAAACAGTTTTTACATTTAATCTCAACTCTTCATCAGATCTCAAACGATAAAAGTTATAAATACTTCATATCTTTGATATACAGTATGTCTCTAACATAAAGATGTGAATGAAATCATAATTATATTGTATTTATGGTACAAACAAACGGTAAAAACATGAGTCAAATGTTTTTTATTAAGAAACAAAAAATTTTAAGATAAGAATTGAAGGAAAGCCATCAAAATGTCAATAATCAGGAGAACTAACAATCGTTTAACTGATTTACTTAGAGATCGATTGAAAGAATCGAGATTTAAATTAAATCGATGAATGAATACCTGGTCATTATCTAATCAAACTTTATTCTGGATAGAAATTCTTTGAAATTCCACGTTTATTAGTGAAATTAATTTCAAATCAATCATTAAAATCGTTTTATATTCCATTTTCAAAACATCCCTTTATTTGATTCAAGGATTTTGAGAAAAAAATATTTATTGAATGAAAACTGAAAAAATGTAAATCTATTTGTTGTGAAAATTGCATTCTTTGTTGAGAAAGAGAACCCAAAGATATCACAAAGTATTTGAAATTAATGGCAAATATGTTTGAAATGTCAAAACCAAAGATAAAACAAAATTGATTTCAAACTTCAAAATAACTTTTTGTGAACAAAAATAACTCTCAAAAAGAAAGAAATTTCTGACAATTTTTTCTAATTTCTTATCTTTAAGTCCAATCTCTCAATAGTGTACCTCTTTTTGAATTTTTATTTATTGAAAACCTCTTTATTTGTTATGTCCTTCAAAATCGATAGTATTCTTCAAAATATGGAAATCTTTTGCAAAACTTAAGCAAAACTCAAATTAATAGTTCAGTGAAACTAATTGAATAAAAACCAGATTTTTATGGATTTATACATTTATTGTATTAATAGACTTAAAGATAGAATCACTGGACAGAGAAGACAATGGAAGGACACGAAGACAAGAGCCGACATCAGACTTGGAGAACATCTACAAAACCCTTTACGAGAGGGGACTCTTCAAAATGTGTTCAATTATGCGGAACTCAGACCAGAAAGAGCTCAACAAAACACTCGGTATTTAATTATTTTGTATAAATTTATGGCTATATCTCTAAAATCATTTCGTCTCTAAGTATTGGATGCTTTCAATACTCAAAAATTTAATTTAATTACAATTCAATTGAATTCAATGACGAGATTCTTATGTTTGAAAGGATTAAAATATTTTATTTCAAAGGTATTTAAGTCTCGAGTCATAAGAAATTTAATTTATGACACGATTCACGACTTTGTAAAAAATTTTTTATTTAAAAACAAATAAAGAGACAAAAGATTTGAATAGAAATGTGAAAAAATTCATCTTTTAATTAGTCGGATAAGTCACGGCTAGTCCTCCTAATTGTAGGCTATCCTTAACTCAATAAAACATTTCAATTGAAATCTTCCGCATATTTTTGCATTTTTTAATTTAATTAATCGTTAATTAATTTTATCGAATGTATGATGATTTTGGCTAAAAATAGGCAAGAACAAAGATTTCACAATAATCGCACCCAGCGATGAAGCCTTCAATTTAATACCCGGCTCACAGTTCGAAGAAATAAAGAACGATAAACAAAAACGCCAGGAGTTCATAAAACAGCACATCCTTCCGAGTCGTCTACCGTTGAGTAGTTTCCGGGCTTTCGATGAAAAAGAAGTTTTGAACGCAAACGGACATAAACTTCACATAACAGCCTATCCTAATGGGGTCAGTCCTTTCACTTGTTTTCAGACAATATCTCTTTATTAGTAATAATCGATAATATTTTTGAAGGCATTTTAAAAACATTTTACGGAAAATTATTTTTGTTTTGTCTTTAGTTTATTTGCTTTGATTTAATTACTCACGTTTTGTAGGAATTTATTTACTTAAAAACCAAATCAAACAACAATAAGTCAATTGTGTTAAGCCTTGTCCTTATAATAAACACTTTAAGTAACTTTTTTTGAGTGCAATTCACTCGCAATTAATATTTTCTTTGCATTCAATTCAATGATAGTTATGTTTATCTAATTATTAGTCCTATTATTCAAATTCAATGAATTGATTGATTGGATAACTTTTTTAGACGAGAATTACTGTTCACTAAATCGATGTCTCCTTGAATTCAAACAATTGTTTCGCAAATATAGATATTCCTTATTATAATTCATTGAATATATGAATGAATTAAATCTTTTTTTGAAAAAACCATAAATTGATGGATAAAACGATTCCTTATTAAGAATCAATAAATTCATTAAACGATTGCATTTTCGACATAAATTTATTATTAATTTCAATGAAATGGTGAAAATCTGTGATTAAAAATAAACTTTTATTTTAGTTTAAGTAAATATAACCAAAAAATTTGAGTATTTTTTACGGAAGGCTTTTGGAGGCCATAAAATTTATCACAAAATTTACTCATTTATATGATTTTTATTTGTTTTTCATTTAATTTTTTGTTTGTTTTAAAAAGTTTGTGTTAAACGGCGCGAATGCAGTCGATGGTGATATCCCGGTCCCAAAGTCCAGGGGTTTGATACAAGTGGTCGACAAAGTCTTATATCCACAAAAACAGATCAATTTATTGCAAGTGTTGGAAGAAAATCCTCATTTGACTCAAATCTCATCATTTTTAGCACTTTCTGGGCTTCAAAAGGAACTGACGAGTAATAACTCAAATACATTAAAATAGATAAAATTCTGAACCCATTCCCCTTTCCTGTCCAGCAAATGACTCGTTTACATTCTTTGCACCCAATGACGAGGCATTCCGAGCAGTTCCATGGCCTGTCACACAACAGATGCTGTCCAACAATACATTCTTGAGACGTATGTCTAAATTTGACATAAAATATGATAAAATATTTGACATAATTTTCAACCAAATATAGTTTTGATCGCAAATCATGTGATTCCGGGTAAACACTATTCTTCCGGTTTGTCGGGAAATAAATTATCTTCAATTGGAGGCAATGTCTTAAACTTCACGAGTAGAACAGGTTATTGTCCACTCAATGTACATCTCTTCACCTGATTTACAAGAATTTTGTTTTCCAGTTCAGTCCCATTCATTAGTTTTGGTTAATTTGGTTCCGATTATAGACTCGGATCTGATTGCAACCAATGGTGTCGTTCAAGTGATCACAAGAATAATGCTTCCGAAAGAACTGATGGATGACTGCAATTGTCTTCAAAATCAGACGACACCGAAACCGAGTGAATCGCTACAAAACACAACCCTTTCCAATGAAACGATGGCTACTTTGGATCCATTAATCAAAGAAATGTTAGCAACGGATTCGCGAAACGATAATAACGATCGTCGTTATGGGTCTGTTACTCAAAAGCCTAAAAATGGGGATCACTTCACATCAACACCAAAACCGGTGACTTTCAAATCGTTTTGGGACGACATCTTTCGTACCACTGATGAGAATACAACAAAATCTCAAACAGATGTGACCGCAAACACAACTCTGACCACAATTAGTGATGGAAGTGCTGCAAACGGGTCGACTCCTTCTCCTCAAAACGAAACAGATTTGCCATTCATTTGGGATTTCCTAACGACAGAAACGCCTCAAAGTTTGGCTCAAACTGTAAACCAAACGTCAGATCGTTTTACATACAAACCTACTGTCGTTTCAAACGAAACCCTTTCCCCTCAGTCTATGAGTCGTTTACAGTCGTTCACTCCTGGAATCGAATACGTCGAAGAAATTAATGGAACGACAACTACTGGTAATGTCACGACGGCTTCAACAGCACAGCCATCCTCGTCGTGGACCCGACCTTTCTATAGACCGGAGAGGAGAAGAAATCAAACGGAAACGACAGCACAGAATATAACGGCCACAACCGATACCCCTCTAAATATCGGTAACTCTTATTTTAGGCCAACTTTGAAACCAATACTGAAACCCATGACAGGAGCGGATGAGTCACACCCCCAGTCAAATACAGTTCCTCCTTATGACAGAAGATCTGGACTCCAAAGAGAGAGAACGGCAGCCAATGATCTCGAGAGCAGATCCCGAACGGCATCGGAAGAGCCAATCGAACAGTTGAGAGAAAATCAGTATTTGGAGCAACAAATTGAACCACAATTTCAATCAAATAGAACACAACCTACAGATCAAAGGGGTTATGATTTTGGTCGTCAACCCTATCAGCGCCCACCACATCGAGCGCCTGACGCACAACCATCGCCTCATTCACCACAATATAACAAAACTCAAGGATTCGGTAGATTGCGTCCCACAGATGATTCTCAAAGAAATAGATCCCATTATACTCCCGATGATTATCGAAATATCGAACAAAAGCCATATTCTGCCACTTCTTGGAGTCATCAGCAAAACACATCACATCCAGACTCGAGACCATTCACTCCATACTCTCAGTCAAATCGATTGCCACAACCTATTAGTAGAGAACCTAAAAGAGACCCACAATTCAATTGGTGGGACTCCAGATACGATCCGGAAGTGTTTCCCATGTATTACACGAGACCTGATTCGGAAGCCAAAGGAAGTCGAGTGTCAGCCCAACAGCCGAGACGTCCCTTACCTGATGATAGAAGTCGGTTACCATCACAAACTAGAGCACAAAGACCAAGAGTAATGATACCCGAAGTTGTATTTGAAGACGATAGGGGTGTTCCTCATTATTTCAGACCGACGGCAAAGACTGGTCTGACTCGACCTTATTATCCGCCGAATGCCACGGAAACGAAGACAAATCCTAAACCCAGTGCACAACAGTCCCCATATTATAGAAGAGCACAACAGACCCCATCCGGTGCCCGAAAAACTTATCATCCGTCGAGAGATGTCTATTCCAGACCAGAACTGATGGACAGATCATTCGTTCCTTATTATAACCCTTATATGACAGCTCAGAGTCCGCCACAAATAGTTGTCGGAGAATATCCGTACGCCTATAATGTCGACCAACCGTATCATCCGAGCGCTCAGTCAATATATCCGTCCGATCCATACTCTAGAGGTCAAAGTATAGGTCCTTACGATAGACGAAGACTAGAGAGCCCTACAAAAACACATTACGATAATATCAGAAGAAGAGGTGAAAAACCTTTGACAAGAACTGATCCACAAAAGCCTCAAACAAGTGATTCTGATCTGAAGACAATCAGCGAAATAATGGAATCGCCGGACCTTATGATCGGACAGAAGTTCAAAACATTTAATCATTTGAAGGATTTAGTCAATGGCTCCGGTCTTTGGGATGCACTCAACAGACCCACGACTTTCATAACGATATTTATGCCGACAGACGAAGCTTTTGATGCGATAACCGACGGATCTGTTGAACAATTGAAGAAAAACCCTAAACTCGTCAAAGATTTCCTGACGCAACACATTCTGGGGTATAGTCTTCCGCCACAGAATCTGAAGAACAATATGAGAGTGAAGTCATTGAACGGAGAAATGCATTTAATTAATGTCATCGAAGGCGGAAAAGTCAGTCTTTCCTTTGATTTCCGATTTTATAATTGATTCCAATATTGTTCACAGATTATGATCGACGGAATCGATGTGATCGCCGCCACGACTGCCAAAAATGGTGACGTCTATGTCATGGACAAAGTCTTGGAAAGGAGTGGTCGCAGATCGCGATCTATTGCTGAAGAGTTGAAAAGAAGACCAGATTTGAGTACTTTTTCGTCTTTATTCCAAAAAAGTGACGCCAAGAAAATGGTTTCCCAAGGTATTAGTCTTTCATTAGTAATAAAATAATTGAAAAATTATATATTTGTGACCAGAATCGGGTCCATTCACTCTTATGGCCCCAAATAACGAGGCGCTGAAGAAAATTAATTTAAGAGAATTGATTAAAAGCCAAAAAGACTTAAACGGTTTGTAATTTGTTTTGATTCAAAAATTGGTAATTCAATACATTTTATGATTTTTTAGATTTTATTGAAAGACATTTAATAGACGGCGCCGTTTATAGCAATCAATTGTCAACAGATCCTCTTATAGCGGATCCCAAACAAGATATCAGAAGAATAGGACTCTCGTCAGGTATTACTGGGGCAAAAAAATTATGAATTTCTAATTGTTTTGTATTTGCGCTGTAAAGAGGGTCCCATTCCTCTAAATAATGAAACACAAGTGTTGACACCAGACATCACTACAGAGAACGGAGTCATTCACGTAATCGATAGTATTTTGAACGAAAAGATTAATATAACCGACAGTTTAGAGGCAACGACTGAACGTAAGATAAAAACAATTAATTATTATTTGAATCAAAATATTTGTGGTCTTTAGAACCGATTGAAGACTCGAATCGAATGGCAAAACAGCTGTCATTTTCGCGATCGACTCAAAGTATGGGAATCAGAAGATTCTCAAATTGGCTGAAGAAAAGTGGACTCATTGACGAACTCGTGAAAGACGGCCGACAATACACTGTTCTGGTGCCCACCGATAGGGCTGTCGGTAAACTCCCGCTTAAAATACAGTCCATTTTGAACAGTGAACCCAAAAGACTGATAAATCTCTTGGAATATCATGTGATTCCTGGTTTTGTGGACACAAAGACACTCAATGATAACGAGATGTTAACCACAATTAATAACAGGAAAATACGTTTCAATAAATTAGACAACGGAAGGGTTGTTATGTTTTCCGGATCTCCTGTTAATCGACAGGCGATTGAAGACAATTTGCAAATCATATCAGTAGACACTGTGCTATACCCTCCTCAGGGGACAGTCGGAGACCTAATAGTCAAATCACCGCTTCTCAAGACTTTGAATGAAATCATAAAAACGGCTCAAATGGAAGACGAGCTCAAAAATAGTTCGGAAATAACTCTTTTCGCTCCGAAAGACGAGGCCTTCAAACAACTCGATGTGGAAATACTCCAAAAGCTTAAGACTGACCAAAATTATAGCAGAGGTTTGACAAACCATTTGAAAGTTTTGCAATTAATCTATAAATTAATTATTTACCAGAATTTCTGAAGAAGCATATTATGCCAAAAGTGATGTTCACCAGTGCTCTACAGTCTAGTGATATCAACACTCAAAGAGAACAAGCCTTGAGTGGAGAGACCCTGAAAATTCATAGAAAGCCCAGTAATACCAATAAATTAATTCTAATTTCAATAATAATTTTATTAAACTTTTCTTTCAGATTGTGTTTCAGTCAATGGTATTATCTTATCGTTTGCAGACATCACTGCATCCAATGGTGTTCTTCATATCATAGACCATACGATATAATATAAATCACAACAATTTTATCATCAATTTTATTGAAAAAACCTAAAAATCAAATCCATTCTAATCTGTAAAACATTTTTTGTTTGAAAATAATTTAAATTAATTTAATATTTTTGGTCGAAATTTGAGGCAATCATTGATTTTTTGGACGGAATTCGCCAAACATTTGAACTTATTTTTTGATAAAATGTTTAATCAAAGCAAATATTATGTGAATAATAAATGATAATTAATGATAATTATTATACTCTTGCAAAAAATTTCAGACACAAATAGATTTCTAGGAACACTAATCTAACATTAAAACTATTATTCATTCTCTGATTGCACACAGAATAAGGAGTGACCCCTCGAGATGAGAGCCCTTTTATGATTTGGTTGAGGTATTGATTACAAGAATATTTCATAAGTTGTGTGCAATGCATGCAATCACTTAATGACCAAATTTGTAGAATTGATATTCGGTTGGCTATAAATAGAAGAGAATCCAATACTAAAACATTTAATACTAACCGTTAATACTATCGACAAAACTAATGAAAACTGTTTTTCTCCAAAAGATCTGTATTTCAACAAAACTTTCCATTTGTTCTAATTTTAAAGACTTTTTGTAAACATTTGAATATTTAATAAATAAATTCCTGATAAACAAGTTTTTAAAGAATATTCCAATAATTATATCATATCTTGTGTTCACTTCATAAGTGAAAAGCATTTAATTAATTTTTATATCAAGTGATAGTAAAACTGGTTTTTAGAACATTTTGAAATTGAAAAACCAAGATAAAACCTGCAATTCAAGTTAAAAATTGCAATAGCAAATGAAATTGATCAAGTTCAAGATAATGATTATCTTGTGAGTTAATAGATGGCGGCAGAGGTATAGTGTAGAAGTATTTTGCTCTAAATTGAACCTCAGTTACAAAAACGTAAATATAAGGCGAAAAACGTGTGAAACAAATTGAGTTGAGATTATATTTTTAACTTTTCCTAAAAAATAATAAAAACCATTAATTACTCAGCAATTCATCAATTTTTTTAATACAAGATTTTATCTAAAAATCGTGAAAAAAGTAAGAGATAAGAGAATAGCTGAATGTGAACTGGGCCAATTGAAAACACCTCGTTAATGATAGGAAAAGTACCAGAACCAACAGGTAATTACTGGATTACTATAGTATTGCATATGTTTTGCAAAATTTTATGCAATAATCTTTTGTTTGTTTATCTTTGTTTGTGATTAATGAATGATCTTTGAAAAACTTGATATCATTTGATTATTTCCAGACAATTATCACTTTTATTAACATTTCAATTGAGTTTATGAGGCTTTTTGTAACATTTAATACAATTTAGAGAATAGTCTACCAATTATTGACTCAAATTTTTAGTCAATTTTTTTTCTAAAATGTTTTCAATTTTTTTGTTATCAATATTTTTATAGCAAAATATTTTTCCTATTTTCGAGTCTTTTATTATTTTGTTTTTTGTTTACAACTGATATCGGGTTCAATACATTTACCACATATTTAGTTAAGTTTCGTTTCCTCTGATTATATCATTATTTTTGACAAAAAAAAAATTATATAAAGACTTTGAGTTTACGATTAAAATCATAATTTCAATATTTATTTGAATTATTTGTCGAAGTTATGACTTATTTGGCTATTGATTCAATTATTACAGATTTTGTGTTAAGTGAAGACTCGAATAATATTAGTCAAGAAAATGGGTAACAGTTTGGATAAACCGCGAACTGACAAACAGGTCGATGAGGGCACCGGTAATGGACTCCGATTCGGCCTCAGCTCAATGCAGGGCTGGAGATATAAAATGGAAGATAAACATTGCGCTCAAATAGGCCTGGATCAATTAAAAGAATGGAGCTTTTTTGCCGTATTTGATGGTCACGCGGGTGTTCAGGTGGCCGCCCATTGCGCTGAAAACCTCTTGAGTACAATCATACAAACGGATCCCTTCCGGCAAAACATACCTAATCTTAACGAACGGATAACTGAAGAACAAATCTTAGCCGTGACTCAGGCCATAACCAATGGGTTCCTTGAATTGGACGAAAGGATGAAAAACTTGCCGGACATGAGCTCTGGTGAAGACAAGAGCGGAACGACTGCTGTTTGTGTGTTGATTTCAAAAACACATATATTTATCGCCAATTTGGGTGACTCGCGAGCAATACTATGCCGATCGGGTGCCGTCCACTTCTCAACGCAAGACCACAAACCAAATAATCCAATGGAAAAACAGCGAATACAAGAGGCCGGTGGCAACGTCATGATTGATAGAGTCAACGGCGCTCTCGCAGTCTCTCGAGCTTTGGGTGACTATGAATACAAACAATTGGTCGGAAAGAAGTCAACCGAACAATTGGTCTCTCCTTTGCCTGAAGTGACGGTCAAGACGTTAGACCCAAACGACGAGTTCCTAGTGTTGGCCTGCGATGGGGTCTGGGATGTGATGACTAACGAGGAGTTAAACCAATTCGTTAGATACCAGTTGTCAACAGAAACGAGTCTTAAAACAATTTGTTCCAATATTATCGATACCTGTCTTCATAAGGGAAGTAAAGATAATATGAGTGTAGTTATGGTGACGTTTTCCGGCGCCCCAACAGTCAGTCCCGACGCCATTAAAGCCGATGAAGAACTTGACCGAAGAATTATTACAAAAGTTGAGGAAATTATGAACCAAAACACAGACTATATATTCCCTGATTTGATGGACGACTTGGTTGCACTCGAATGGAAAGATCTGCCCCCAGGAGGGGGTTGGGAGGCAAAGCATAAACTTATTGATGAGGTTTTCAATCGAATTACTCGAAAAAATGACGAGACTTTCAACAAATCGCATAACATTAGTATCGATGAAGAAAAGGCCAAACAAATCAATGAGTGATTTCAGTGAAAAAACATTTTAATAGAGATTTTAATTTCATATTTTTCGAGTGTTTTGTTAATCTATTAATTATTTTATCCTATTTTTGTTTGTCATTGACTTTCGACTCATCGATTTTCTTAAATTAATATTAGATTTTCTGCAAATAAATTAATCATTTGATTATTAAATCAAATTAATTGAATTTTATTCTTAAAATTGGTTTTTATCAATTGTGTAAGCTTGTGGATTGTCTAGTTCCTCTAATACAACTTGTCTTGGTTTAATTCCAGACACTTTTTTGTGTTCGACAGCACAGATCTCTGTCGTCAAAATTGAAAACTAAAATAGGATTCTCTAATACATGACAAATGATAAAAGGGCTCTCATTGCTAGCCTAGGGGTCATTCCTTATTCTGTGTGCAATAACAGAATGAAAAGTAATTTTAATTTTGATTAGTGTTCCCATAAATCGGTCTGAATTTTATTTTTGCAAGAGTATAATAATTATAAAAAAATTCATTGAACTTTAAAAAATAAGTCATAATGTTTGGCGAATTGCGTTGAATAAATCAATGATTACCTCGATTATATTCCAAAAATTATATTTAATTTAAATAATTTTCAAACAAAAAATCTTTTACAGCTTAGAATGGATTTGATTTTTATGTTTTTTTCCATAAAATTAATGATAAAATTGTTGTGATTTATATGATTTACATCTCATGGTCTGTGATATGAAGAACACCATTGGATTCAGTGATGTCTGCAAACGATAAGATAATAACAATTGAATGAAACACAGTTTGAAAGAAAAGATCAATTTATTTGTGAAATAACTATTATAGATATCATTAGAGTTTAGACCACTGTTGACATCACTTTTTACATAATATGCTTTCTCCACAAATTCTGGTCAAATAATCAATTTATAGATTTATTGCAAAACTTTATCAAATGGTTTGTCAAACCTCTGCTAAAATTTAGGTCAGTCTTAAGCTTTTGAAATATTTTCGCATCGAGTCGTTTGAAGGCCTGATCTTTCGAAAAGAGTTATTTTGCACTATTTTTGAGGTCGTCTTCCATTTGAGCCGTTTTTATAAATTCATTCAAAGTCTTCAGAAGCGGTGATTTGACTATTATGTACCCACTGTTCCCTAAGGCGGGTATATCACAGTGTCTACTGATATGATTTGCAAAGTATCTATTAACGGTGATCCGGAAAACATAAAAACCCATCTAATCAATTAAATCAATTAAAAATTATTTTCCTCTTATTAATTGTGGTTAACATTTGGTTATCGTTTAGTGACTTTAGTTTATAATTTGTTTGCAATAAACAGAATTTTAACCGAAAACTGCCGAATAATATGAAGATCTCAATGACAAAGAAAATTTTGATTCTTGTTTGCGGTCTTATCGAGAATCTTGTATTCAGTGGAACCGTATTTGGATGGCCGGCCCTCTTCTATATGCTTAAGAGTGAAGGCATTTACGAACATCTCTGTGAAAGTGTTGAAACCGTAAATGAGATCCGAACCACAAATTCAACACTTTTTGAGGATTTGATCGACGATTCAATTAATGAAATTCAATCAAATTCATCGCTCTTTGCAAAACCACCCGATATTTCAGACATAAAAGTCAATTCGACTGTTTTCAGAGATGTCCAGGTAAATTTCCATTCTTTATTTTTAATTATATAAATTTTTAAATGATTTTAATTATAATCATTGAATAGAAAATATTAAAAAATTGATTTAATTAAGTCTTTAAATATTTTTTCCTAAAAATATCGCGTTTTTGCGATTGTTTTTCAAATATTTTTAATTCTCAAAAAAAAGTTACACAAAATACCATTACATTTATCATTAAATCTCTTTTTAGTAATTAAACATTTTTAGAAGGAATGATATTTGAATATGAGATTGAATTACAATTTTATTAATATTTTATTATTTTTACCAAAAATTACAAATAAACTGAAACAAAATCTTTTAAGAGACGAAAGAAATGTAGTTTAATCATAAAAATTCTCTTTAATGTCAATTAAATGTCAAACAAATTTCAAAAATGAGATCCACAGCAGATTTTTTTGGAAGAATTTAATTAAATGTCAGACATAAACATGTTTTGTTTGATTAAACATAAAAATAGCAAACATTTCAACATTTTTATGTTTCAGATAACACAGGACTGCACAGCACAGGAAAATATTCTGAACCTGGCCTACACTATAGGAATATTCTCAATGGGATTCACTTCATTCGTTTGGGGATTCCTTTTGGAGACGTGGGGTCTAAGGATTGTTAGAATCCTTTTGAAG